>BMAU01005113.1:0-13645 GCA_019973935.1 Trichonephila clavipes | reverse complement strand
GGCTTTTTGATGTTTTATAGCATCTATTTAACTCAGGCATTTTGATGATTTAAATAAAAAAGTGTTTTAAGTTGTTTTCCGTTAATTATGTTATCGAAATTAATTTCCTTGTACATACTTCAGCTATTTTTTCATTATGAGAATTTTTTTTATCTTTGAATATTAATGATTCTCTACCTTTTTCCTATAATGTGGAAATAAAGCATAGAATCTTAGAGGTTCCCTATGTAAAAACAATTTTGAATCATGTTTTGTAAGAATTATTTCACATAGTTGAGAGTTATTAAAGTTTTGTATGTATTACAAAGACAGTTTAAGCCAATAAGGGAAGTGTGAAAGCAAATTAACATAATATATGTATTCATTTACGTCTAATAAAGAAACAAAATTCTAATGGTTAACTATAAACACAAAATATTCTAATAACTTCTGTAGGTCTAAAAAAATATATCCAGCAACACAACAGTAAAACGATATGTGAGTTAACATATTTTTATTATCAAAATCAACTACCCTACAAACATGCAATTGTTTACTTAAAGTACCAAACTACTTTTGATACTGTTATTCTGAAAACGCACATATTTTTGTTTTCTATATTCAGTGGTTACTTTTGAACACGATTATAATTATAAAATTATCTTAAGAATATTATTACAACAAAAAAGTACTTAAATGCAATTTTTGACAAAAAAATATAGAAAGAGCGATATATCAAACAATTCTATTTAATACAAAGTCGTTCTATAATGATAATATTTTGCCTATATATTGGTAAGATTTATGTACAGAGCCTGATTTAGAATTTTGGAAAAATTCTCATTGTCTTCAGAGTTACTATCAATTGTAATAATAACCACTGTTTTTTTGCAAAAAATTATCTTCTCTCTGATATATTAAAGTAGAATAAAATCCAGCTCTAAATTATACATTTCAAAAATCTTAAAATTCAATCTTAATTATATACATAACGTTTAGGTATATCTAAGTAAAAAATCGTTTTTATAGAAGTATAAAGAAAGAGATGCTTTTAAAAATATGTCATTTAATCTTCATTTTTTACAAAAATTGCGTTTAAATCATTTTTATAATAATAATAATCTCGAGAACGTTTATAAATACATTCTAATTCAGGTGACAGTAAATATAAAAAAAATATATATATTTATTTATTTGCTATTTCAAAATCACGGTTTCGAAAATCGTCGGATATTTCACTCGAAAATATTTTAAGTGTGGTATATTATAAATAAAAATTTCAATTTTATTATTAATTATCGTTTAACAATTTTTTCTATAACATGCTCAAGCACTTGGACATAAATGCACTTTAATGGGTTTAAAACCATATAAATATTTTTAAACCGAGTTATCGAAACGTTCTGAAACCTTTTCTCCCGGAATAATTAAAATACTACTTCTGATTTAAAAGTTCAAACAATATCTTATAAAAAAACATTATCAAGACAACTTAAGGTAAACAATATCTTATAAAAAAATTATCAGGACAACTTAAGGCAAAAAAAGAACATTAAACATTGGGTTGAAATAACAATTTCAAAAGAGGGGAAGTGACGAATTTTGCAGAGTAACTTGTTTTTTGAAAAAAACACTCAAAATGGTTTTCATTTTTAAATTTCTGAATATTGTATAAAGACTCTAAAAGCTATTAATATAATTACTTTCCTTATACTTTATAAATATGATTTCAAATTATTATACGTTTTTAAACAAAACCTGAATTCTAAGAAGCCTCTTGATTTACACGAATAATATAAAATTAATACAATATATTTTATAAGTAATGAATTTGAACTAAAACAGATGAAGAAAACACTAGATGAGTGAGAAACTGTCCAATTTGTATAAGATTTTCTACGTGTACTAAGATAATGTGCTTAATAAATTTTTGTCATCAAATCGTTTCGTTATTCAAAACAAAAAATTTACCTAGTAAATCTATAAATCATTCCCTTTTGTATATAAATATAGGTAATTTAAATGCATTTCGTTTAATTCATTCATTTCGTTTTAATTTTCATTAAAACTTTTACTGGTAAAATTTTTTATATTTATATTTCACTCAAAATGAATTTATTTCCTGGGAATTTATCTTTTAAAATTATATCTTATTAAAGTGAAATAAAAGGAGCTGTGATTTTCTAGGCCACAAACATTAATAGCATTGTTACGTGAAGAAATAGATTAGAGAACTGGGTATCTTCCGATCCAAAAACAAGTAGAATATCCACCATGCCAAAACGATCGTCGTAGCTTGCAGGCTATTACTGGTTTATAAAGAAACCACCACCTAACTACTCCCCAGCCAGTGATTTGACGAATAGGCGAACGTATGACACCATATTTGTGGTGAGCGTGTGATCAGTTGCGTCTTTTTAGGCACTACGGCTTGTGGTTTGCGTCATCCGTTCGTGACGGCTTGTGGGTTGAGTCATCGTGTGTAACAGCTTCGGTTTTTCCGTCATTTGTATAAGATGACTTTGGTGGTTGTGTCATGTATCTCATGGCTTAGATGCGTTTGCGATGGATAGATGGCGCCACGGCTGCTGCGGTTCTCTTTAAATTGCCAGGGTCACCATTGAAGGAAGATTGGAACTAAATAACTTCCGATCTTAAAACGAGTACCTTAGACACCATGCCAAAACGTTGTCATAACATGGAGGCTATTACTGGCTTATATAGATATCCCCGCCACATATGTTTAGCGGAAAATAACATTTGTAGAGGAAACTATCGTAACAGTTGTACCTTGTTATTGAGAAAATTACTCTCAGCAAATCTTGAACATGGAACACATTTTTTTTTTAAGATTTCCATCTGAAAAATATAACAAAATTTCATTCAGTCATTCAATTTAAGTATGACATTTACTTGAAAAAGCTTTAAATTTTTTTTTCGTGATGATTTAGTAGGATTTGAAGTAACATATTTATTTCCTTGTAGTTAATTATTTCTGATATAAATAAAATTACCAATAAAGCACATAATGCCTCAATAGAATTAAGCTAATAATAGCATTTCTTCCTGTGTGTTTAAATGATGAAATTTTAAGTTCGGGAGAAAGGCAAGATTATTTTAGTAACATTATGGAAATAAATTAAATGGATTTCCTCTTTTAACTGAAAAGTAGTTCTATCTATTACAACTTTTTAATCACACATAGAATTTTTGTAATTAATTTCTTCATTGAATCCATACTTCTTCTAGTTTTCAGCATATTAAAATAAACAGAACATACTATTTTCTAAGCCCAGTGGCTGAGTGGTTTCGCGCATCAACACCACAAAATCTTGGGTTCAAATCAAGAATGAGCAAGTTCGAGTCAGTCTTTCATCCTTTAGTGGATCAATAAGTGAGTACACACCTTGCTTGTGGCGTACTGAACACTGAGGGTTTTCGCGTCAGACTGACCACCTAATGATAATCAACTGAATGCTATAATAAGCTTGACAGTATTTAAAATATTTTAAGCTAGATACGATCATAATTATAAACCGTACAAATTAACAAATATTGCAATTTTGTTTTTAATTTTAGAGCAAACAATGCTATTGTTTTAGTTTACGATTTTTAATCTTTTTTTCAGTTTGTTTTGAAAAATACATTGTAAAATTATTTTTACTATACACTGGTTAAAAATCAAGATAGATGAATGTTTTATTGGAATATTTGGCAGATCGGTTGATGCATGTGTTATATGTATATATACGTATATTTTTCTTTAGAAAATTTTGAGAAAAAAATCCAACAAACAAAAGTAAATGTTCCAAATGTGTGATGGATTTCTGTTTTTGTTCAGATGAGAAGATATATGAAGCCTTTTACTTAGTTTGCAAATGCAGACACATGTATGTTATTTTATTACTGGGATGAATTCGTAAACTGGAACTTTCCAGAATAATATGTTTATTTTTAAAAGAAGAATAAATTTCGCTATAACTTGTTAATATGCATTATTTAAATGCGCGTCCTTGCTTAATTAGATTTCCTTATTTTTTAAGAGTTGTTACTGCTGTGCCGTTGTATGTATGTCTCTATTGCGTCATGTATCTCTTCTGCGTCTCCCGCCGGAGTCATTGTCCCCTTGTTTCCTTTTGAAGCCACCTGGGAGGGGAATGCCAGGGAGGCTTGTAATAGCGTGTAGCACCGACCACTTCAGATGTATTATCAAACACATTTCAACTTTGAACAATAACTTGCCTTCAGTAGCATTCTTGTATTTTTTTTTCTTAAGCCAATGAAATTAAGTTACTAATTTTATTAATGCACTAGCATATTTTTACCAAATATATAAATCATACTATGTTTTAATTATGTAATTGATTATTTAAAGTTATATAACTGTTTAGCTCAATATAGTTCATATACTAAATCTACACTGTTCAAAACAATTAGAGCAAGCAAACAAAGGGCAAATTTGAGACAGCCACGTATTCGCATACAATGCATAGTACACGCGTATCAATGCGCAATACAGAAAAAAGGCGTTTGAATTTGGAATTAAGCTTAATTCTTTGAAAATATGGAAAAAACATGAAAAATGATGATTTAGGGCAACAATTTGGTTACATATAAACGATAAAAAAAATATTTTTTTAGACATGATGCATGAGTTTTAATAGGGCGTATGGTCTTCTCGAACAGCTAAGACTGCTGCACATCTGTTTGCCATCGATGGGATGAGGTTATCGATCAGACTTTGGGAATACTGTTCCACTCCTCAAGAAGTGCAATCTCCATATCTCGGACAGTGCAGGTGGCCTTGGTCGCGCAGCAATGCGTCGTCCGAGCATGTCCCAAAAATGCTCCATGGATTCAGGCAAGCACGCTGGCCATTCCATTTAAAATGTATTGTTTCAGCTTCAAGCATGTTCTCCACCAGACGAGCTCTATGCGGTCACGTTTTATCATCCTGGAAAACAAAGGAATCTCCAATGGCTCCAGTGTAAGGGATGACATGAGGTTGAATCTATTTAATTGCATACCTTCGGCCCTTCAAAGTGCCATTCGAATGATATGCAAGTCCGTACGTCCGCCTATGCTGATTCCAAAACCATCCAACCAGCTCTTCTGTATTGTGAACCTTTCACGAACGAATGCGGGTTTATTTCGAGTGCCCTATCCTCCATACAAGAACACGTCGGGTGTCACACTCTAGACTGAATTGGGATTCGTCTGTAAACAGCACTTGGCTCCAATCATGAAAGTGCTCCCAATCTCGATGTTCAGCAGCCCATCTTCTTCGTTTTTTGGTGTCGTGGGGTCAACGGAATGCAGACCATTGGCCTACGTGCATAGAGCCACATGAATGATTACGTACTGTTTGGCTGGACACCCTTCGTCCTGTTGCCAAGAGCAACTGTCTTTTCTGCGTAGCCTTCTCTGTTCTGTTTCGACGGACTGTTAACTGTATATACCGGTCATCAGTTGATGTAGTGGCGCATGTCCGACCTGCCCCTGGTCGACGTCTAATTGGATTTCCTGTTTCTTGGAATCGATTCCACAGCCTTGCAACAACACTTCAGGTGACTCCAACAGCGTCCGCAACACTACCGTTATGTTTGCCCGGATTCCAGTTTGCCTATAACACACCATGCCATGGATTCCGGTAAATTACGTTGTTGAGACATTCTCCGTACCTTGTCTCAAAAAAATACTGCGCAATCGAATTTCACATTGAACAATAAAACAGACGTTTCTGCAACATCCTTTCTGCCCTTATCTCCTTTTTCTGGATTTTGACGTCATGAACTTTGATTTGCATATAAAGTTTTCTTCTTCCGTTTCCTGGTAGGCTTTACATTATGGATGATTCATTTTATGTTACTTATTGGTATACATCTTTGCTTACTTTTGTTAAAATCATGTGCTCCTCTAATTGTTTTGAGCAGTGTAATTACGGGTTGTCGTTCCAATATTGACTTGTATATTTTACAAAATCATGGAATATTAAGCTTGATGTAATCTTCTACTTTTAAATTGTTAGTAATTTATGTTTGATGAATTCATACCCAGATTAGTTTATGTTGCGGAATATTAAAACGGTGTTATAATTAAGTGAATATTGCAATTTTCATTATACATATTTATAATTTCGTTCTCGATTCTTGAATATTTGACTAGGTATACTATATCCAAGTTGTGAGACTTATAACAATGTGTTTTGCGGCATTAAAGAAAATACGTCCGCTCTATTAATTGGTATTTACTTACTGGACTTATTGTACTTACTTTTTTGTTACTACTCTTATACCATTATCATAATTTATATTTTTATCTTTACGTTGGAATCAATTTATTATGTTTATGGCTATTATTGATTTCAAGTGGCAGTTCTGGAAAAAAAAAATTAAAGGTGTTTTATTTTTTTAAGCGATTAACTGATTCCTGGAATAAAAACACTTAAAACTTTATTCTTATTTGTACCTTTAAATTTTATAAAACAATTTTGTATTGTCATACATTTGCAAAAAAAATCAATTTTCTTCAGTCATTATATTTTAGATACACTGTCAAAAATATTCATATATGCTTTTTTTTAAATTGGTGCACTAAGTCAAAAAATTATGTATCATATGACTAGTGCAAAAAAATAATAAACCCACAAAAAATAAAAAAAATAAGACACAAAAATACTGAGAAACCTTTTTTGAGAAAAATTAAAAGTATTGAAATAGTCATTAATAAGTTTCAAATTTCTCAACATTCATTTAGAAATATATGAAAAATAAATAATAGGTAATCGAAAAATAATTATTTTTGGAGTACATGTGTTATTCTAAAAATAGAGAACCACCTACAGTACATTTTTTAAATTATTTTCTTGTGACTTTTATAAAAAAAAATTGTTTTCATTTTGGCAAATTCGATAATTTGAACTGCACAGAAATTTTTATGTCTCTTTGGCAAATATGCCTTAAAATCATGCTTTAAAATCTCCCTACTTTAACAAGTCTGTAGATTCTTCTGGCCCATGAGTATAATCACGTAGAGTGGTTATTCACTATTTGGAATAATTATTCGATATAATTATTTGTTTCTAGATATTTTTAATGTTTACACATTACCCTTTTGTACATAATTCATATTTAATTTATTACATAGATATCAAGTTATGGTTAAAAATAAGACGCTTAATTAATATAACGCACCTTATACAGCTGCTTTTTCATGATAATTTGCAAAGAAAATACCTTCCGTTAGTAGAATTTGGTGCATACATCTAATGCACAATATTTCAATAGGGTTGTTCAAGGTAATCACAAAATCCCAGTTTCCAATATCAGTATTCATAAAGATCCATGCATGTACATTTTCGGATAAACATAAGGGAACATGCAGTGGTTTGTGCATTGTCTTTCAGGAAAACACGGTTCAATCATTCAACTATGCGTTTATTTCCGTTAGCCAGTCCATACAGGAGTGAATAACGACAAGCATGGCATACATAAAACAATCCAGGTTTATCAGACTCAGTTAATGGCGTATTTTGTTTAAAGCTACCAATCTATTTCCAGATACAATAATCTAAATAAGTACGATTCCAATAGATATATTTATATACCTTTCAAGTTTGTAGCAACATGTACTTTAGAAAACCAAACAAAAGAAAATTTTAACGGAACAAGAGAAAAAAGTAAACAAACTCCTACTAAACAGGACATATCTCTACAATCTTACTAATTATTTGGAGAATATTTGTACTAAATACGTAACACTAGAAAAATATTTATAAAGTAATACAGTAAAATTCACCGGCCTTTAAAGTCGCATGACTACATGAGACTAAAAAATATGTGTGTTAGAATATATATATATATATATATATATATATATATATATATATATATGGCATGTATGTATGTGCGTACGTTATATGGCTATATTGGAAGGATCAATCCAGACAGATAATGCATGGAACAAAATGGGTTGGAATAGGCAGCCCACAAATACTATGCCTAGCACCTCGTATTTCTACATATTCCTAAAATTATGATGCATATTAACAAACATCAGGTGGTTCGGAGGTTAGTCAGACGCGTGTGTCTTTGTATCGTCTTTGTTAGGTATCTTTCTATACATGATACAATCTTTCTTTTGACCATGCCTTTCCCCCCTTGCAGGAACGTGCAATCCATCTTGTATTTTGTTAATAGTGGCCGACTCTACACACACACAGAAGATAAATAAATTTATTCTAAATATATATATATATATATATATATATATATATATATATATATATATATATATATATATATATATATATATACATCTCTCACTCTCTCTATCGATTATCTTCCATAGGTTTTTACTCAGTATTTTTAACAAAAAGGGGGAAGGCTGGCTGGCCACAAAACGTGTTCAACCCCACTTTTATATATATTATTTTTTATATAAACTTTCCTAAGTCATCAGCGGTTTTAATATTGTAGCTTCCAATTTTTATATTTTTAAACCCCATAATATATTTAATTTCTCAGATATCCTTCAAAGTCTATAAATTCAACTTTTTTTTCAGTTTTGCTTGTTGAATGTTCCTCTCATTAAGAGAGATTTTAGACTACATATATATATCGTAACTCAGTGGCGCAACAGCCCATCATGCGGACCAAGGCCTACTGTGTCCAATTCAGTATACGCGACATTTGGACCTGATGTGCGTGAGCGGGTTCTCCTCTCAGGAGGTTAGTCAGACGTGAAAATTCCCAATGTTAAGTACTCAAGCAAGCTTGGTACTCATTTGTCAACCCACCGAAGGGATGAAAACTTGAGTCAATTTTGCCCAGCCCAGGCTTTGAACTTCAGACCACTGTGGTGTGGAACAGCGATGCACTAAACTCAGCCACTGGGCTTTATATATATATATATATATATATATATATATATATATATATATATATATATATATATATATATATATGTAAAGGATAATTAAATTAGATTAAAAATTAAATTCCCTATCTAGCACTTGACTCATCTTTCTCAGTTCCCATATTCAAGTATCAAACTAATCACCCATTTATTTTTCCGAACATATGGCCTAGCCAATAAACATGTCTAATTCCAGATCGTTAGATTTAATAGTCAACATATGTCAGCATTAACTTGCAAGCACTCTCTTCAAAGCAGCAATACTTACCATATGTTTTTCAAGTGTTATCCACTTGAAACCACCACCATGGCGTGTTTTTTCCTCCTCTCTCGGTATCAGAACAGATGCAGAATTGTTTGAATAAAGACCGTCCCTTTTTCTGATTTTAAATCTGATTCTGTGTTAAAATCATGACATATATATATATATATATATATATATATATATATATATATATATATATATATATATATATATATATATATATATATATATATATATATATATAAATATGTATATATATATGTATATATATGTATATATATGTATATATATATGTATATATATATATATATATATATATATATATATATATATGTATGAATTTATCCATATATATATATTGTTTTAATCGGGGTTCGAGGCTTTAATGTCAATCAGTCACAAAGAAGAAGACCGTTCTTTAAGAACGATGAGAATTTATTGTCGAAAATTCAATCATTTCTAAACAGCAAAGCAGCAATGTTTGCAGAATAAATCTCAGAAGATTTTCACACCTTCAACGGCACTCAGACACAATTAGTGGTTTCTAAAATACACGTATATAAAAGATTATTGTCAGGCAATCACTCATTCAACGGCCGAAGTAATCACTAATCGCTTCAACAGTCAAAGCAATACTAACCGATCGCTGTTCTTATTCAGACTGACTGACTTTCTGCGAGCATCTGTATATTTATATACTTCGCGGATAATTTTGGAAAGACCCGCTAGCGTCATAGGTCTTGAAATTAGGGATTTCTCTACTTATTTCTAGAAGAATCCAGAAGCCTCCGAACTCGCCAAAAATAGTCGCCAAGTCACCAAAATGAACACCAAGTCGCCAAAATGAACACCTAGAATGACGCCAACTTGGTTCTATTGCCAAAATTTCTCTAATTTCTCATTGAATCACCATTATAACGTAAGGAACGGCTTTGCTTGTGAATATTACAATTTTAACGTAAATTAAATTTAATTTAGAGTAAGATAAATACATTACATATCCAAATAGAAATTATTTACACTATTTGACACACAATTGGTTACACAATACATAAATAAATAGATATATATGTATATGATTTCAATAGTAAACTAATCTCGAAAAATTCTTTGAATATCTAATGATGTAAATCCAATTAAACAGGGATTAACCCTTTCACTGCGTAATTTTTATTACATATTTCAAATCTACATTTTAGAGTTAAAATATACAAAAACTTATTGTAAAAGAGTTTTTATTTTTAAATATAGAATTAGATCATACAAATATGAACATAAAAGCGTAATGAAAACAAATTGGAACATTGCGGGTTCCGCAGGAAAAAGTTCAAAAAAATGCATGCGCGTGGAAATCACGGGATGCGTAGAAAGAGGGTTAAAATATAAATTGCTAACTTAAACAACAAAATGTTTTTTTATTACACTCTCAGTTTTATTTTAATTTGTTCTATACATGGGGCTGTTAATGATTAATAAAATTTGATGATATGTACTTTAGGTAAGGGGGATTAATTTTTCTTAAAAATCGATAGATAATAATACATTTTAAATAGTTTAATAATCCTAGACTCGAATTTTTTATAATGAAAGTATCATTTAGTGTTAGCATCATTCAAATACTGTTTCAAAAAAGTGTTCTATCTTTTCTATAATTATATGGAAATTCTCTATTTTCAAGGTGTCATTTAATTTTTAATGAAAATCTTAGTGAATTCGTATGCAAAAAGTACAGATAATTTTGAAGAGACACTAATTACATTTTCAGAAATCCAATAAAAACTGCGTCCATTGTCTTAATTATTTTCTTGTTTGACACAACGAAAAACTAAACAAGCACATAGAAATTAAACATTGTAATGTTTTTATTCAAAAATGTCCTCTATTGTTTTTGGATAGTATAAATCGTTTTAATTTGCTCCATTATATCAAAAAACTGATAACAGGATTATCTTAAGTATTTTTTATTCACCGTTATTTTACAACGCCTCCCCCTTCCACTCTTTCTCTTTTCTTTATAAATAAACTGAAAAATATAATTTAATCGTTTACATGCTCCACACGACAACACTTTTTCAAACGAAAATTTCCTTTGTGAGAGAAACATTAAGTAAAACATATCACTTCCTTTAATTTTTTAAGTGATTCATAATTAATGGGTTTAAGTAAAGCATGTTATCAATAGGTTTAAATGTAAGTTGTTGATGTTAAAACTGAACAAAGATACATTTATTATTTTGAGGGATAATGTCTCTTATAGAAAATTACCATGTTTTTTTCATTACAGAAATCACTGAGCCTACTTATTTCCAGTACGGTTTAAGGAATTAAATGTTACATTTATATCGCTACATGTGTGCATTAAGTAATATATTTCAATTCTAATTAAAATAACTCTTTTACATGATACCCGAGTTCTCAATCATACAAACTAAAATAGAAAATATACATTTAATAGTTAAAAATCAGTATTCATAAGTATAATTTTCTATATAATATGCAAAGAGTAAAATAAAAAACAAATAACATTAATAATAAATCTTAGAAAACAATGTATTAGTTTATTTCATTGGTGACTTCCCTTAAAATAATTCCAAGACCATTGCACACAAAATTCCATAGTCCATGTGTAATTTTCTGAAAGCTGATTCACTTTAAGAAATCCACTAACTTTACATATTGTATTCGCAACTATTTAGATGATATAGAAGCATGATATTGAGAAATAATGGTTTCTGTAGGACTCTTTTTCGGAAGTGAATTCCGAAACTGATTTTTGACCAATCATAAGAAACGAGATTGTAAAAGAGTCAATACCTAAATATGGGTTGAGAGTGGAAAATGAAATGAAACCTTAATATATGAAAATATTTAAATCCCCTAAGTAAGTAAATAGCATGAGGTCCATTATATACTTGGTGGGAATTATTCTAACAACATCATTGCACTTCTGTAGAGATGAAAAATTTAAAATGTCAACAATTTGCCGTTATTGAAAAATCGATAAAAACAAAGAGGGGAAGCGTCGAATCTTGAAAGAGAACTAAGAATAATCCTCAGTATATTTAGAAGAATTTATACTTATTTCATATTTTTTATCGTCGAATTTAAAATCTTTTAACTTAACATGCCTGCCTCATTACAAATTAAACAAAAAAAAAAAAGAAAACTTTGCCCAATGAAGCAGTAGTGCAACTCTAATTCATTATTTAATAGATCATGCATAAAACTGAAATTTTTGGAATGCCTAGAAAAAAATAATTGTATGTTACCGGTTTTGTTACATTATTTTCTGAAATATTTCTGCCTCATTATAATGTTTTTATTTCCCTTTAGAACACAAGATTAAATATATTTTGTATAAAAATGTTTCTTTACCCTTTAGAACAGAGAATTTATACTTTGAATAAGCACAAAAATATATTATAATATTATTTTATGCAAATCCATTTATTAATATATCTCCTTCTGAAGCGATAACTAAGGCAAACTTCAGAAACTCTTCCGACTTAGGAATGAAAGAATTAGAGGTTGTTATTTTCCTTACTAAAATATTGCTACTTCTACATGTTCTGTTTTAAAACCATAGGATAAAAATGATTCAATGATTATCGTATTCGAGCATTTTGTATCTTTCACGCAATTTTGACTTAGATATTACTTGCATCCTGCCTCCATTGTGTAGTAATTTTGCATATATATATATATATATATATATATATATATATATATATATATATATATATTTAACTGTCAGAAATATATATATATATATATATATATATATATATATATATATCTGACAATTAAAATAACACTGCCGATGAAAATTAATTTATTTAACATTTGAATCAATGTATTTGTAAGATATAGATTAGAAAACACACACATATACAAGGTTATTATTCTAAAATAAACATAATTTAAGCGAACTCTTGGTTTAAACTATCAATAATGCATAACATAAATGAGTTTTATCGTTTTCTGAATTCAATAATAAATTTTGCAATTTATCTTTTATGTTTACTTTCAATCAGTTATCTTAGAAATGCACTTTAAACCGCGTTCTTTTTAGTACAAATAGCAGTTACTTAACTTTTCTGAGTGTTTATCTTTTGCCATACCCCTATGTTCAATTTCTTTGAAAAATTAATTTTGTTTGATTTAAAAGCTTGCATGTGAAACATGAAACATCGTTTTATGAGTAAATGAGTTTTATAAGCATCTACTCCAATTCTTTTCACATATCGAGGCATGTATGGAAAAATTAAATGTTTTTATCTTGGGGTATAGTAAAAAAAAGGTTTTTAAATATACATCACATATATCAATTCTAAAGCAAAAGATCTACTTTTTAGTTAGTAAGACATTTTTTTGTAAGCAATATCTTCTTTAAGCATGTTTTTAAGCTAGAATAAAATTTGAGTATAAAAAAAAGGGGAAATCATTGTGGCAAAATTATTACTGACATAACCCTTGTGTTTTGAT
>BMAU01005111.1:0-20395 GCA_019973935.1 Trichonephila clavipes | reverse complement strand
GCAATCACACAAAATTTTATAATGATGCAGCAAAGGGCTAAGAGGATAAGCTGAACCTGTAATACCCAGTATTTCATGATAGAGTTTGGAGCTTTCCCTGCGGGAAGTAGGTACCAATAATCCATCAACTTCATATTTTTGTATAGCGTCCGAGTGGAATTTTGTAATTGTGTTTAAAATTTTGATTTGGACAGAGCAATCCGCATCTACCCAATCCTCGTGCGCTAATTGGTGCACACAACACAGCTGTCCTTGACCAACATCGAGTTTTTAAAGTTCGGTATTAGGATGTCCCGGTAAATGCGGATAAAAACATAGACATCATTGTATCAGGTGATATGAACACAAGACTAGAGGGTTACAAAAAGTGCTAGTAATTTTCGACGAACGAGAGCGATGCTTCGCGCGTCTCAGTATTAATATATAGAACAAAGTGACTTGTAAATGGTGTAATGGTTATTATAACTGAAATTTTGGGCCGTTTATTTCGCCGATCAGATCTACGATATCGTGACATTCCCATCTTCTGTTCGTATCGACTTTGGTAAAGATGGAATTCATTTGATCGCCAAAATCAATACAGTTTTCAGCACTTCGAAATTATGACACAATCGAGCGAACATGACTTCCGCCAACACTATGCTAGGCCGGCACAGTCCATAAAATGCAAGGATGTACAGCGACCTGCTGTCGTATACCTCGGACCTACACTTTATTTGCTAAAGAACAGGCATATGTCACGTTAATCCATGTCAGATGATTGGAGGGATTGAGAATAGTGGAACTGATTGCTAGAAACTCACAAGCGAGACACCCGTACAATGAAAATGGGCTCAGCGAGATAGAACCCGTGCAAATATAAAGATAATGGTTTAATTTTTTTAATGAATTATTATTGAGAACGGACTAAAAAGTATAAAACTAATTTTCTAACCTTTTATGAATAGTATAAATCACATACGAATTTCAACTTTTTAATTATCCTGAAAATTCATGCTTGAAACTTTTGATAGCTATTAAAAATACGTGTTTGGGAACGTAAAACACGGCGGATGCAATATATAACTACATAAAAGAATATTTAGAGTAGTTATCAATAAAGGAATTTAATTATTGATTCACATTATTCGCGGTTAAACAAAATTGTTAGTTTTCAAGCGATTAACGCAATCAATTTTCTGCTGTATGCACCCTCATGTTTTTCGTTTCTCAATCTTTACAAGTATTTTAATATCTATAAAAGCTGCCAAGTAAGAATTTTCAGGATAGTTTTTAGGAAAAGAGTTAAAGAATCCGTATGTGGTGTTATACGTCCTTCATAAGAATTAGAGAAATTATTTTATACTTTTAGTCCGTTATAAAAACATGGTACATTAATTTTTTAATTTTCAAAAGCCTCCGATAATACCTGGAATAAATGACTTCAAAACATAAGAGTAAATGCGCCCGTTCATTTAAGATTTCCTTCAAGAAGAAGGAGAGGGGTGCTTCATCCGCTATGAATACCCCTAAAAATCCAAAAATTGCAGTTAGAAAATATGGCGCAATACACCATTTTAAGGTACGTAATGTTGACACATTATTATATTGAATGGGAGTAAAAAACAACCAACTACTTTATTATTAGAATAATCAAAGATTTATAGCCACATGCACCTCCATGCCCAAGGTCATGAAAATTGAGATGTGCAAAGTAGGCCTTAGCTCTCAGCGGCTATTGCGCAACTGAGTTTAGTTTAAAAGATTTATTAATGCCTCTATCACGAAGAAATGACTTCACACGAACAATAAACTGACATAAACACACAAAGAAATATTATGCTAGTCTATTTGCAGAATTGAAAAAGTACTCTAATAACAAGTTTTATAATGCTACAGAAACGGCTGTCCAGAACAGTAGTTCCACCAGCAGGAACTCAGACAAAAAGTCTCACGCTCTTATTGCAGAGAATCGTGCCTGAATGAACTCCTGAATTAGACCGAATCTCTTCGAACTTCAACGATCTTTTTTTTCACCTCCCAAATAAATTTCTTGAAGAATAGACCTCAGAGCTGATGGTTCCTCGTCAACATCATATTTTTGCCAAATTTTATGCCATTTCACAAGTTGCCAATTTGTAAACTCTGGTCACATGTTCTCTAGTTGTCATAATCATATTCAAGCAAAGCTGGTAAAAGTTTTGCTCGGTAAGGACTCATTTTTTCAGCAAAGAAAAAAGCATTACTAAGGGAAACCAACGCACGTAGCATGTTTCATTTTGTTTGTTTCCTTATTAGAATATTAGCAAACCCTATCCCATATTTATTCTTATAAAATATTTCATATTATTTATCTGAATTTTAATCTCGCTATTTTGATTTAAAATATAATATAAAAAATAAGATTTCTAGTCATGTGGAGCTGAAAAAAAAAAGTCTTTTGATAAGATAATTTAGTTGCATTCAATATTATTTGAAATTTTAAACATAAGCATCTGGTCATGAAATTTATTACTTTATTTTTAAAATTTGAGCTTTAAATGAGTAATTGTACGTCCGAGTTATAAAAACAAGATAGGTTCAGATGTATGTTGCATCCTGCATTCACATTTGACTATGCACGGAAGAGCAGTTAATTATAAGGAATGGATTGAAAACTATTTTCTTTTTTAATTTTTTAAGCATTATATAGTCGCTTTCATCTGGCTTCCTTATGTTTGTTCGGGTATTTCGAACTTTATATGAAAATGGGGAGATAAGGTTTAAAAGTGTGCATACTTGCATCTGATTGTAGAGTTAAATACTTCGTTTGTACTTTACTAGAAGAGGAATCTTAACATCTGACCCACTAATTCAATCTCTTTTATTTGCAAACATACAGTCAGACCTTTATTTAACGAAGTTGCTAACCCCGAGTAAAAAGTTTATTATGTGGAAAGTTTGTTAAATAAATTTCATCTTTTAATGTACTTTAGAAACCACATGTAAAACCAATTTTAAATTCTTAAACACTCTATGTTATTAAAAAAGTAATTAATCACAACTTTTTTATAAATTAATATCTATCAATATTTTATAAATCATACCCATCAAAAAGAAATTCGTATGAAAACAAGAAAAAAAAAACATTGTCCACGAATACCCAGTATTTTCAACTTGAGAAAATAATTTATATTAAATTAATTAATTTTAGTTTAATTTATTTAAGTTAAAATTAATTAATTTTAGTGACATTTTCTAATTCTTAAGCATACAATTAATTTTAAGAATACAAGTAATTTTAAATAAACTGGTAGTTTTAAGCATGCAATTATAACTGGTAGTTTTAAGCATGCAATACCTCATGCTTCCTAAATTTAATTACTGATAAAATTTGTTAATTTGTTTTCGAAAACTACGGCAATTTTACTGTTTTATATGAGTTAGGCACTTGCAAAATCAGTTCATGGCCTTTGATCACCATAAAATGTGTTAAAAGTGAGAAATAGTTTGAAAAGTCCAGAAAATGTTATTAAAAATAGGTTATAGAGATAAACAAATCATATCACAAGAGAAAGTCATTAAAAAGAAATGCACTTCGCTGTTTTTTTGAGGTTATCTTTACGAAGAAAATAGTAACATTTTTTTGTTCCAGAAAAAATTTCCAAAATAGAAAAATTCACTAAATAGAGGTTCTTAAATGAAAGTCCGACTGTACCGGGTTCCAATAATTAAACTTCAAATTTAACAAATAGTCTGTAGAAAAAAACTGTACAGCGGAATTGCATGAAAATATGGTAATGGCAGTGAAATGATGGGGGAATAAAAAATTGCAAGAAAAAACAACGAGTTTATAAAACCATCGCTAGGTTGCGTATCATAGCTTTATTGAGACCCTTATAAATACTCTTACAAAGTTTACAAACATGTTCGACACGCTGTTCACCATGGTCTGCTACCATCTGGAAATGTAAAATCGCATGTTGGACTGAAATCAGCATGAACTGGGAAATAATACGCGCATGGCCTTCTACGCTTCCTTTAAGGTCGGATAGAGATGTGATGGAATTATGGTTGACCATGATCTTGAGGTATTCACACAGCTAAAAAAGTCGCAAGGATTCGCCGGGGATCTAGAAGGCTAAGCTGTAATTAGATGCCGGTCCATCGTCACCGAAAGGGTGGCGGAGCACCTGTTTCAACAATGGTATGTGTGGAGGAGCACCTCTCCTGTATAAACACTGTGGTTGTACCACATCATTCTTGCTTGAAAAGCCAAAATAACGAATTGCTCTAATGATGAAGCGTATCGGCTGACCGGTGACGAAGCATGCTACAGGCCCTGCAGCGCTGTGGTTTTCGAAAGAAAAAAAAGAACCACAACGAAGGTTGCAGCAAAGTCGCACCAAGCTGTTACATGCAAAAAGCGTAATGGAATTTGCAGGAATTAATGTGGGTTTGTGTACTAGCCCAAATACGGCAATTGTGCGTGTTAACTGTACCTTCCATATGAAAGTGGGCTTCTTCTGTCCATAAAATGTTCCATGGACATTCATCCTGGTTTCCAACTCTCGCAAGAAAGAGTAACGCAAAAGAGTTTGTCTACTATCCGGATCATCTGGGAAGTGCTGCAGCACTACGGGCAGTGTATAGTGATAATATAGCGAAATACTTTCCTAAGAATCTTACGAACCGTGGAACGAGGTTGTTTAAATGATGCTGCAATACATCAAACACTAGAGTAGAAGGTGGTTTGCGATTTCTCTTTCCCACTTGTGTCGCTACATCATCCACTATCTTTGTTGCAATACACTTTCGTCCCCTTCCTGGCTGAATCACCAATGTTTCCGGTGCTTAAAATTTCTTAATTATGTTTTCTAGTCCTTGAATACCGAGCGAACTCTTTTATAACAGCTTCAACGACCAAAATCCCATAAAGCTTTAGTAGCAGAGTTGGTAAAACTATTTATTCGTTAAACACGTTCCTGGAGAGTCGATAGCATCTTCCTTGACTTGGAAACGAATGTGACTACGGTTCACCTCTCTTGCATCTTTATATCCCAGGGGTTAATTAGCTTAAATATGATTACTATACTAACGATATTTGCATATGCTAATAATTTACATTACACAACACCATCCCATCTTCTCATTCTGCCATTAACTAATTTTTTTCAATTCTGCTGTATAGATTTGGCTACAGACTGCTCGTAAATTTTAAGTTTAGTTATGGAGATCCGGTATTTTCAGGAAATCGTAGAAGTAAAAGAATTATTTGTGTGTGTTTATTCATACAAGATAGCGGTGAAAATTTCTGATTTATTCTGGGGAAGAGAATTAAATTGCTGGAATGTACAACGTTTTCTTTTATGGATGTTAAGTAGTTATATTTTTCATACACATTCGTGGGTAGAATTATTTATTTCATTCATTTTTTGTAAAGGGCAATGTTTGAATATTTATGAATTTTTATAAATTTATATATAATTATATAAGATTTGAATGTCAATCAGTCTAATTATTTAAAAATACTTGAATGTAAATTACTTATGTAGATTATATTTACATAATATGTATGTTTATATGATGTTTAAGTACCTCAAAACAACGCAAACGTTCAAGATAACTCCCTAAGTTGGCAACCCTATTTTCCCCATGCGTCGTACACACTGAATTGGCACCCATTTGCTTCTTATCACATAATGTCTGCAATACCGTTGCTGCAATACGCAAGTACCATTTAAATAACTTATATAAGTTCGTGTACTATGTTTACTTTTCTTAAAATTCCCTAAGCAAACAAAAGGAGAGGGTTCGTTTTCTCGTTATTTCTTAGTAGACATCACTAATATAAACCAATATATTGGCAACTTTCTTGCCAATTAACTTCAAAAAAATTTCGGATTTTAATCCTTTTGGTACATTTTTGCACTTAAGTGCTCTTTCTACTGAATCAAAAAAAAAAAAAAAAACATCGCATGTTTCATTATCGTATCTTATGTTCTCCTATATAAGAATAATATTTCTTTTCTAATTATTTTCGTTAGTGCTTCTCTCTTCTCTCGTTCACTAGTAGGAGTAGAGGGAAAATGGGCCACATGGCAGTAATATTTAAGTACAGAAAATAAAATTTCACAGAAAAAGGTGTGTATGAAATTTTTACTTAAAAGAGAGAGAGAAAAACAAGCGCCTAAGAATTTTTTTATCTCAAAACTTAGCTCACATCATTGACCCGAGCGCGATTTCCGATCAGAGCGGACTGAAAGTAACCCCACCCGAAAATCTGACGCTTATTTCAAATTCATTCTTCAGAAAAAGTGCCTAAGGAAGTTATCACTTCAAAAGTACCCATATACACCCATGTCACTAATATAATGCAATAAAACGTAAAGGCTACTGCCGTTAAGGAGTAAAGTCTATTAAATTTTTGATAAAATTCTTTAATAATAAATACAACACTGTTCTTTAGCTGTGTTGACATAAAATACCTCTAACACGTTGTCCTGCTCTCCAAGTATCATTTTAAGATATTTTCTTCTAAGGAGGGAATGGGGTTCCCCCAAACCACCTTATATTTCCACGGGATCCATGTGTGGATAAAGCTTAAACCCCACTGACTGAGAAAAAATAAAAAGCAATACAAAAGCAAATAAATGTCATATTTCAAAAGAAATTCTTTTTATAAAAGTCAGAAATTGTCTTACATAAAAAGAGATTCCCCATGATTCTGTTTAAATAACCCTGTCAGAAACATACGCTTGCTTTGAAAAAGTCTTCATTCATTCACTATTACTTACATAAACAACGGGAAGAAAATAATTTTTGGAATTTTAAAATTTTTTAAAATTTATATTTTATTTAGTTCATTTAAAGTATTGAGAATAATTAAAGTAAACTCGGTTTGCTTTCATAGCTTTTAAAATAAAGACAGGTTTGTAGCGGTACTAACAAAGGAAAAAGTCTGCGTTCAGTGTTTTAGTAGCAACTATAAAAATTATTTAAATAGGAAATGAGCTAAGTAGCGTTAATTTAATAGCTGTGGTTGGATAACCCCGTCTTTGAGAACCTCCTGAATTGTTTGGCATTGAATTATTAAGTCTAGCGGTTTCTTCAGCCAACTTTTCCCATTCATAATTAAGAACACCCAGCATATCCTTGCTAGATATATTATGTTGACGAATTTAGGCTCCAGCAAATCCCATAGGTGTTCTATAGATTCAGATCAGATGACTGTGGGGCCATGAGTAAATTGATTTGGCTATTATACAAGAGCCGGGCTTCCGCCAATCCCGGTGGCATAGAGTTAGATCTTGTCGTTGGAAACGAACGACACCCTAGCCGAGTTCAGGGGATCTTTCAAATTGTATTTGACATCAAGCCAATCATATTTTTCATAATTGATTTGATGTAATTTCAACTTACCAACATCAGCTGTTCGCCATGCCCCCACATAGTGACTCCACTACCACCGTGCCTAACATCGGTACTCAATGCCTTTCAAGCGATGTACAAAGTTTCTGCATTCCACTTACAAAACTACTATATCAAAGATGTAAAATTTACCTTATTGAGAATACTGCGTCTTCCGGTGAACCCGAGGCTTATGTATATGCCTTTGCCTTGTGGTTACCTGAGTTGCGAGCCAAAACGAATTTCTTTTCACCATGGATGTTACTCGATATTTTTACAATGATTTTAAGTTCACTGATACTTCATATCCTTCCCTTTATTTCCCATCCTTTGAATTCCTTCGATCTCACAAAGAAGCAAAATTATTCCGTCTCAACTTTCTTCATCAATTTTACTTGATAAATTGAATGTAAAACTTTGTTAACCTATGATGCCTATTGATAAACATTCCAAAAATCAAGAATGATCAAAATAATGAACGCACGATTTTCTGCCTACTATTTGTGTGCTTTGTTACAAAACTCCCGTTATCTTACGTAGTTTTAATTCAAAATTAATGAATTCTTTCATGCTCGATGTTTAAATAATAGTAAAATAAATAGTAATGGTAAAACAAATTCATGAAATTTGGTTAGAAAAAAATTACATTTCATTAAATTTTTACCTTTGTTGTATGCTTTGTTAGGGATGAACGCAGACTTTTCTAGCAAGTGTAAGTAAATCGTCGACAATTCCATTAGTCAATCATTTTGCAGCATTCCAGCTTTTGTATCCCACGTGCAAGCTTATAGAATACTAAAAGAAAAAAAGAAATAAGCAATTAGCAAAGAATGTTTCGACACCCAAGAAATTTTGGTACTTACATACACTCGCAACAATGCCATCGTTCAAGATAATTCTCCGTTGGCAACCCCCGTGATTTCACATGTGTCGTACGTACTGATTTGGCAACCATGAGCTTGCTTCACATAATGTCGCCAATATGGCTGTGATAATACGTTTCTCCGTGAAATTTTAGTTGCATAAGGGTTAAAATTAAGAGCAATTTTATTACTATAAACATCAAAATTGTTTCAAAAGAATATAATGGGTTTGTATTAACGCAATTCATAAAAACAAAAAGTAAAAGTCCCACCTAGAGGTAAGAAAAACACATAAATTTCAATCAATTCATTTTAATTCAATCATTTTTGAAAATTCAGTAAACCTTTTTCAAAATAAGGTTAATATTTTAAATGTTGTTTCTACAGAAGTAATTTAGAAATAATATGTAAAAGGAAAATTTTGTAGCTTTTTGACTGAGAAAGTAATATTTGATTTCTAAATGATGAAAGTTAGACTTGAAGAAAAACATGTCTAATTAATTATTTTACAAAAATTATAAGTTTGCTTTTTACAAACATGTAATTACCTTTTCCTTTATATTGTAATAAGCAGTTAGTAAATAAATATAAGTCATTAGACAAAAGAAAACCCAAACTGTTTCAATATTTACTAAATTTTGAAACGATAGATTTCAATTATGTTGAAATAGGTATTGTTACCAATTTAATTATTCCATGAATCAGGAAATTAATTAAAAGTGGTTCATTGCATGGATTAAAATTATCGATGACGACCACACGATATTTTATACTCTAGTGATAGGATTTTGCGGATATCCAGCGAGTCCTTCAGTAGTAAGTTAGTATTATAACGTTTATTAATTTTTTTTTCAGTTTTTCTCTTAAGTTCTAAGCATTTACATTTTGTTTTCACAATATGTATCTATCTGTAATAGTAATTTATATGTTATAAGGTATATGAAATTTTTATAAAATAAGAAAGAACCATGATTGATAAATTTGAAAGTTAAAAACACTTATAATATTACACAGTACATACAGAAAAGTTTCACAGTTAATTATTCTCAAACTTTTTGAGCAATCGCAGTCTCCATTTAAGCATTTAAAAAAAAAAGCACACACATTCCGAATAATATAATTTGTCTAAACTATGCATCTTGCTTAAAGTAGTGGCATCTGCTTTTTACTAAAACACTCCTGTAGTTTTCGTTCATTGAATGGAAAATAATAAACTTGGAATTTTTATAAAGCTAATTAGATGGCCTAAAAATTAAAAACAAAATAAAATTGTTAATTTTTGACAAAATTCACAATTTTAGAGGGGTCGGATCCCATAAGCTCTTTTCATATCCGCTAAATGAATCTTTGGTGAATATCAATAAATGCCATGCATCGAAATTTACCACTTGGTGGAAAATCGGTCCACAAACAATTCATTTTTGGTTGATTTGGTGATAAACCTTCCATTTTATAATGAAGTGAACCTTGGGACCCTCTTCATGATGTCGTACTCGGATAATGTGTCTCATCTTTTCTCGTAAAAAACTAATCGTAAACCATAGAGAAAATTTCGTTCTGTACAAGAGGACCCTCTGTAGAAATGAGCGAAATCCGTTAAATACACGAAAAACTCATGTCAAATTTATTTTCTCAATTTCCCAGAGAGGCAGCAAGGTAACAAAATATAGTTTTACCTAAATAAATTATACTGCCAATTTTCAATTTTTATCTCTGCTTACCATGAATACCCTTCTGGTAGAAATACCAGGAAGCTATCTCCTTCAAAGGTTCGCTTGTACTACTTGTATTATACTTTTAAATTTCACTGATTTTAATCATGAGATTCCTATTTGCGTGCATTAATGTCGGTATTGTGTGAAGCAGTTCCCTTACAAAATAATCCAGAAAAATATGTACCAGCCTGACAAGTATCAGAAGGACGAAGAGAAAAAATAACCCCCAGACAAAGAATTCAAAGAATGGACAAGGGAATCAGAATAAACAGTGATGGACATTAAATGACTTATTTTGGTAAGAATTCTATAGAATATTTGGCACAATACATCCGAAAAATTGATTTTGTTATAAAGATTAAAACATTATTAAAAATTTATTTTTGCATTAAGGACATGCCATAGGTTTAGATGATGAAAATGTAGATCACTTTTCTAAAATAGCATAAATGAAATTCAGCCACAACGTTGGATTTTTAAACAATTTTTTGTATGCGCTTACAAACACAGAATTGAAATTAACGTTGTGTTTGTGTAACATAATTCAAATATTAGCTTTTGTTTTAGGTTAAAAGGACCAAGCGTAATTCTTCATGACAATGACTGAAAACATGCTTCCAAAGTTGCTTATAATTTTCCGGTATTCCCTAGTCTTGATATGATTCTTTCAGAAATCGGCTGCACGTACTCTTTAAAAATAAATTTAAAAAATATGTAAAAATATTTTAAGAAAATTCTTTTGTAAATTTTGCTTCTTTTTATATTTGGAAATAAAAGAATCTAGTTTACACTTCTACTTATTTTTAAAAACGCACAAGTTTAGTAAACACTCATTTTTGGCAATTTGAATTAATTGAGCAAAAGACAGCACAAAAACCCTCATTATTCAAGTCTAAACGCTTAACGCCCTGACAACAGCTGGTATTATACCATGGAATGGATCTGGCCTATCATTTCAGTAATTTGTGTTCTGAACAGAGCACAATTTCTACCATTGATATATTTACGCCTCAAATATTCTAGGTCACAACGATTTGAAATATGGCACTATTTGATTTGAAGTGCCGTAGTAAAATTGGTTTAAAACACATCCTGATTGATAGAATCTGGGAAAGTATCGGTAAAGTAGTAGCAAAAGTAAAAAGACTCGCGGATCGATAGTTCACTAACTTGAGTGAGTGTGAGCGGAATAGCCAATCGCCGTAACTGTTCAGCCAATGAGTGATTTTGGCGACGGACAATGTAGTTTTGAACCATGGTCAAGTGACGTGGACGACACCTGAACTGGCACTCCTAATTACCACACACACCAACGGGGAGGACGTTTCAGCTCGACAGATATAACGCATCGCTGCACAACACGGCGGGTTTTAATGGTACTGGGCTCGAACTGCGTGACGTGAGCCACGATCCGATACCTTGCCCACTGACTACCGCGTTCACCACTAACTTTTGAAAGCATAAACACGAGCTTGTTTTCGTAATTCGTGCATGCAGTTTTACTGAGCCTGGTTAAATTCAACGTAGCACATAAATAACCCAGAAAGCCTTTTTCAATTTGTCGGATACCATAAGCAAATCTTACTTACTTCAGGATGGCTTTCATAGTTTTCTTTGAACTAGGAAACCCTGAGTAAAAGTCACAATGCTTACCCCTTATAGCAAAATTTGAGCACAATCCATATCTAGAATCTTCACAGGGCATTAAATCTTCTTGGAAACATCTTGGGCAACAAAATGGTAAAAACAAATTTAAAAGGACTTCTACAACCAGTATTCTGTTGACCGTGTGGTTTACTTTCATACTCTGCAATTTTGCCATCAAAAACAGCAAGCATTATTTTAATCTTCGAATAACTGTAGTTGTTAGGATGTTGAGCTGCTATTTTTCGAATGTCTATTGGTAGATCCATTACCACGAAATTGACATTTTTCTTTTCTACACTTATTCAACGCTTAGCACAACCCATTTTAAATGATGGAAATGAAAGTTTTTATCAAAAAACAATAAAAAAAAGCATTAAACAGGAAACCTTTATAAAGAGTTACGCAACCGCATACAAATATAACATAATGATAAAATAAAGCAATTTTTTAATGTGCGATGTTTTTCTAACGGACTAAAAGGTATAAAATAATTTCTCTTAATCCTTATAAAGGATAAACCCACATAGGATTTCTAATTTTTCTAAAATTGTCCTAAAAATTCATACTTATCAACATTTGATAACCATAAAAATACTTGTAATATTGGAAACCAAAAAACATGGGGCGCATGCCGCAGATAATTGATGCATTAGTAGCTCAACTACGAGTAACAGTTGTATTGCACTGCAAATAATACGCAGCAATAAAAGTTTCTTTTATTGATAACTACTCTCTACATTTTTTTTATATGTAGTTATTTATTGTATGCGTCCCATGTGTTTTCGTTTCCTATCTTACAAGTATTTTAATAGCTATCAAAGTTGCCAAGTGTCAATTTTCAGGATAAATCTTAATTTTTTATCTGTATCTTTCTAAAACTAAACATATAGGAGTAAACTTCTCTTATTCCTTAAATTCAAAAAATTTTTAAATTTCTTTTTTTATTTTCTCTTATTGTTACAGCACACAAGTTTTTTTTTAAAAAAAGAAAAAAGTTAGTCTGAAAGTGGATAAGATGTGTACCAGTTGTCTCCTTTAAAATTACGTTCTTCCCACCTTTTTTTGTGTCTTTACATATAAAACATTTATTTTCACAACAGGCAGTGTCTCCCTCTTCTAAATCTGGATCGATTTCATTTGGAGGAATCATATATATATACTTGCTGTTATATTCTTCATTACTTTATTCTTCCTCATCATAACCGCGAAGAGAATTTCTTCATCCAAAAATACAGTTGGACTATATCTATTAAATACTGTATCTATTAAATTTTTTAAATATCACATTTCTTCATCATAACTACAATAATACGTCATAGCATAAGGAAGATTTAAAATGTGCACATGCAACTGTTACGGTGATTCATGCTCAGTATATGACATACCCGAAGAGGCGGTATCCAAAAATATATACTTATAACTCACCTACAAGCTAAGGCCCCTCAAAGGATGTGACCTTAAAGTCAGCTACACTAGAAACTATCCATTTTCCAAAAAAAGGTTTAGAAGGAGTGTTGAAAAAAGTTAGACGGTGGGTATGGTATACCCTGCGCGAGAAGTGCCGGGTTAAAGAAGAAAATAGATTGGTTTTTGCAGAAATATATATTTCAATACTATCCTTGTCTCTTTAGCGCTTTATCAAACAATAAGCAATTCAGATCGAAAAAAAATTACTAATTTAGTAAGTGTAATATTAAAGTGACACAAATATTTAGTTTTCGAGATTTAGTTGTTTCCGTATTTCATTATATACATAAGTTTTGCTAGGGGAACAAATAAAATAATGCCAGATGACATTTTAAACCTCACCTCAATGCTAAAATAATAAAAAAAACTGTTAGTAGTATATTGATATTTGAGGAATTTACTTTAAAATGTGAGGATCAAAATTCGAAAATTCGGGGTGCAATTACTTTTATGGCGGTTTTTTCCCTTTTAGTTAGCAATTTATTTTATAAATGAAATATAAAATAAATTTAATTACGTTTAAGGGATGTTGGAAACCTAATATTACAATTTTGAGATTTTTACATTTTCAAATTGTACAGATTTTAACCTTTCTAAAAATACTTTACTTTAACCTCTAGGGTAATTAAAACCTCTGAAAACCTGTTTATTAATGATGATTGAAATTGGACCACGCCCATTTAAATGGTGAGAAATCTAAACAAATTATTATTATTATTATTTCCATAAAAGTTGAATGGATGATGAAAATCAAAACATTGAATCCCGAACTGCTAAGAAACTGTTTACATGGAGGTACACAAAATCCCAATGGACGTGTAAACAATGTAATATGGTCTCGTGTACCGAAGAAAATATTTGTACTAATAGAAGCATTATCACTGGGTACATGTGATGCAATATCATCATTTAAGATGGGAACTGTATCGAAACTGGAAATTTTGAGAAAGCTTAATAGTAAGTCTGGTGATTACACTGTTTTGACAATGAAGCGCCTCGACAAAAAGATTCTGTTAAAGGCTAAATACTCATGTTTACAAAAAACAAAGGAAGTTAGGAATTAAAAAAAGACTTAAAAGGAAGAGGGATAGTAATGAGATTTTAAAAAAAAGCAGATCATTTGGAGTATGGGAGGAATGTTTTAATAAAGAAGTAATTATACACATAAAAGTTCATTTTATCCCAAAAATGTAAATTTTTGACGTTCGATGTACCTTTTCTGGGGAAACTAATGTTCACAAGTATGTAAGTTTTTATGGCATATTTATAATGATACCTAATATATATTGAAATGAGTTTTTGTAATATGAACTCAAAAATTTATTTCTTACAAATTTTTTTATGTGAAAAATGGGTCAAATTTCACTATGTTTGATAAAATATTTTATTAATTATTAAAAAAACTCAAAATTAGATAAAAACTAATTTCTAGTATAATGAGAAAGGTGTACTTTTTAATTGTATGACAAATCTCAAGCATGTACATATAACAGATTTTTAAGAAAAAAGGTACATCGAAAACTGCCAATTTAACATTGTCGGTAGTGGAGATTTCCGACTTTTCTTAAGGTTATAAAAATACGAGTTGATTTGTCATACTGCTTGTTGGACGCCTGCGTAATGATGACTGCGAGTATGACGTATGCGTGAAGATGCCTGCGTGCGCACCCGCCAACCGGACTATATATGGTCGGAGAAGCTGAAAGATTTGAGTATTTGCTGACGTGGGTAATAACTTGTTTACATCGAAACCCACAATAACTTCTGTTACCTTTTGGTTTTATTAAAATTTTAGTCGGAAAGACTTGGTCCGTCATATTATTAAAACTCGTGACACTCACGAACATTTTTTGGTCCTGTCGGCCCGTGAGTCACGAACTAAAGCGCGATGGATATTTTAAAATTAAACAAAGCTAAAACTTCCTTAAAAGGAAGTATTACTAGAATATGCAACCTTCATGGACAACGTGTCCGAACATGTTGACATCACCGAGCTGGAGGTCAAACTCAAGAAAATTGACCAACTCCAGAGGAAAATTGAAGAATTGAAGGAGCTACTTTTGGATTAGAAACCGCAAAACCAACAGAAGAAGCGGAATTCGAAGAAGATTTATACAAATGTGAAACACGTCTGGACGATTTGGAGGTAAGAGTTAAAAAATTGATTAATCACTAATGTATCATTGTCTGTGACTGCAGTTGAACAAGAATACGAAATGAACTGCTCAAAACAAAATCTACCCATAATACTCCACCTGGGAAATATGAACAATTTAGTAACTTTAAATCCCACCTGACGATTAATCACAACTAACGAACAACTGACTCACAGAAATTGTATTATTTGAATTCTGTCTGCTATCAAATGACAAAGAATTTGCCTCCACTTTCGATACATTTTCTTCATTGTATGAAGCACCCGAATCCCGATATGATAACAAAAGATTGATTGTCGATATTCATGTGCAACAAATATTAAATTTTTAAGAAGATAGAACGTGAGAATCTGAAAGAAATTCGTGAAATGATTGGATTGCATTAAAAACTTACGGGCTCTAATTACAAAAACTATGAGCAAAATAATTTATTTAATGTATTTTTATTAAATATTATGCTAAAGAAATTGATAATGAATCACGAAAAAAAAATTCGAACTGAGTTTAAAAAAAGCAAAAAAGATGTTCCCACATTTGATGAATTTATTGCATTTTAGAACAACGCGAACCATTCTTTATCCGTAGATAAAAAATTGTATTGTCGAAACAAAAACGATATTAAGAAAAATCTAACTTATCCTTAAGACAAAAAACCAACCTTTAATGAATCGATCTGTTGAAAACAAGAGTTGCATAGTTTGTAAATCAAACTTTGCATCCGATATTTCGATGCAAAAGGTTTCAGAATCGAACCCCGAAAACGATTAGATTTAGTCCGTCTGCATAAGTTATGTGAACTGTGTTTGCGAAAAACCACAAAAGGATGCAATGTACTGACGTATGTGTGCCCATGTGGCAAAAACATTCTCGCCCTCTCTGTACTGCGGGCAATAGATGACCGAAAATGCGGTTGGCTCTCTGCCGAACCCCCAGTAGCTAACTACCCGAGGACCGAATCGAATGTGGTGGATTCTTCCACAGAACACAGTTTTGAGTAGCACTGTTTCCTCAACATAGAAAGAACGTGTTAATATCGACTGGTAGCGTTTTCTTACGAAATAATGAAGGCCGAGAACTAAAATGTCCCGTCATTTTTGACTCAGCGTCTAACATTAATATATCCAGAAAATGTGTGATTTTCTTGGTATTGCAATAGAAAAGATATAAATTCTCAGTTTCAGGACTCAATTCATTAAAAACAAAACTTAAAGGGAAAACTAATACTTTAATTTCTAATAAAAGTGGTACTTTTAGAGAAAACGTAGAATTTTAGTGACTGAAAAAAAAATTACCGGGTTGACACCAAGTGTTACGTTAGATGTTTCCTGAAATATAAAATTCCTGAATTTTTAGAATTATCAGATCCCTATTTTTACGAAGCTAAGGAAATTCACGCTTTACTGAATGCGGATATTTTCTTTAGAATAATTAAAGATAACGTATATAAAGTAAATAAAGAATTGTTGTTTAGGGAAAACTGAATTTGATGGATTGCTGGAGGACGACTCCAGGAACCAATACTAATAACTTCTCATGTTACTTTCTTAAAGATAATGATTCGGTTGATGATACATTAAAGCTGTTTTTTGAGCTCGAATCCCTTGGCATAAAAGATGACCCCTTGCTATCGGAAAGATGACCAAGCTATGAATATTTTTAAAGAAACTGTACAATATAATAATAATCGGTATGTGGTTGAATTACCTTTTCGTAAACATTGAACGAATTGTCGAATAACATTTCTGTGGCAGCAACGTTTCCAGAGTTTATGGGGAAGGTTACGAAGAGATAAAACCCTTACACTCAATACAAAGAAACGATTCAAGATTATTTGAATCAAGGAATCATAGAAAAGGGGTCAATGGATACTGAAATTAATGCACACAAACCAATGTATTACTTACCACACCAAGCGATAAAAAAGGAGGGTCGTGTTACTACTTCTACTCGTATTGTTTTTGACGCAGCCTCACACCAAGCTAACGAACTATCACTGAACGATTGCTTGTGGCCTGGACCTAATTTGAATCCTAATCTTTTAGATGTTTAATTAATTTCAGGCTAAATCGAGTTGCAATATCATCGGATATTCGTCAGGCTTTTCTTCAAATTCTGCTTGGCGGATAAACATAAAGATTTCTTTGTACGGTTTTTTGTGGACAGATAGTAATCCACGTATTGTGGAAAAAAGCTCACTTTGCAAGTTTATAGATTTGGAACAGGGTGATATTGGAGTTAATTTAGTCCATTTCTACTAGCAGCAACAATCAAATATCACATTGAGAAATATAACGAATTCATCCCATAACTGTACAACATTTAGATTCTTTCATGTATGTGGATGATTGGGATTACGGGACAGGATACTGAGAGGAAGCTCTTTTCATGTCTCGCCACGCTTTTGGCAAGAATATTATGAAAGAAGTGTGGCTGAGATGCGAAAATGGATCAGCAATGATACCGCTTTAATGGCTCAGTGGGCGGCTGAAGGTTTCGACACACATCCTATGGATGGCATCCATCAGTTAGGAACAAAACAAAACAAAAGTGTTAGCATGGCTTGGCAAACTAGATGACTGTCTGACGTTGATGTCCAAAGGTTGCTGGAATTCGTTTCGATAAACGAAAATAACATAAGATTTATGTTACAAAACAATAGGGAAGATATTTGATCCCCTGGGATTGCTCTCACCCTTTACTATAAGAATAAAATGTCTCATACAAGAACTTTGGATAAAAAAATAACTTGGGATGAAATTTTACCCCAAAGTTAAAGGAAAAGTGGTTAATCGGTGTAAAGAACTGCCCCTATTAGATAATCTTAGAATTCCAAGGCTAGTTCTTGATTCAACGAATGATGAGGTGACTACGAAATTACACTGCGATGCCCTCTAAACTCGCTTACAGCAGCTTACGTGAAAGTAAGAAAACAAAATGAAGTGCTCGTAAATCTCATCACTTCAAAAACGAGGGTGGCACCCCCTGAAAGCAGTTACTTTGCTCGACTTGAGCTCCTGGGAGCTTTAGTAGCAGCTCGATTGAGTTCAAGGGTTCGCGAAATCGTCCGCAAGAAAAGGAGTGCAAAGTGCTCCACTGGACACTCCAAAATAGCGTCCTATTCTGGCTCAGCTCTAAAGATGGAAACAATTCGTGGCTAACAGAGTGCAGGAGATCCGCTTCAACTGATCCCTGATTCCTGGTTTCCCATTGCTCAGATTACTGCAATCCCCCTGTGATTTCCTCAGGTTCAGGGTGGACTTGTGTGTTGATACACTTATTTCCAACAACAAATGGTACTGGTCCAGCCTTCCTAAGAACTGACGAATCCCCAAAACTGTTCTGAGCCTGAACCGGGAAAGCAGATTATTTGCCCGAACTAAAATCAAAGGACTCTAAAGAACATACCGTATTGACTAAACCTTAATCAAACATTTTTTGATCATTTACTTTCCTCGTAGTAATAAGTTTCTAACTATCGTTCGAGTGTTAAGTTTTCTTTACAGGTTTCTATTTAACATTAGAAATCCAACTAACAAGAAAACGGACCTTTACTTCAGATGAGATGAAAGAAGCAGAAATTTATTTAATGAAACAAGTACAGCTTAGCTCATTCTATAAGGAAATTAGAGCTATGCAAAATGGTGATGACATTTGTAATAAAAGTAAGATTTTAAATTTATCCCCATTTTTAGATGACAGGGAATCATTCAGCGGTGGGTGGGGGCTGAAACGCCGCTCGACTTCACTTGTTCGAGGTAAACATCCTATATTGCCCAGCACCTGCGAAAAGTAAACTAACTATAATTATTGTTAAATACTACCATGAGAAATATTTTCATCTTGGGCCCCAAAATATTTGTTTGATCAGGTTAGACTTAAATATTGGGCCACACCACGGGCGAATATTTGCAGAAAAGCCGTGGCAACTGTAATTTCCTGCTTTTAAATTTAATCCTAAAATTTGTTCTCAAAAAATGGGCAAATTGCCAAAAGAAAGAATAACTCCCGATAAGGTCTTTAATAACTGAATTTGTAAAATCTCTTTGTCAAAAAACAAACATTTGTAGAAAAGGTCCTGAAATTAAAGTATTTATTTGCTTTGTAACAAAGGCCATTCACTTAGAGATAATCAGCGACTTAACTTCGCAAGCTTTAATTGGCTACTGAAAAATATTTCTATTTCAAGAAGGGGTAAAAGCGTCATAAAATATTGGATAATGGTACTATCAAGATAGTATAACGCAGCCGCAAGCTTTGTCTGGTTAGTAAGAGATAGAGAGAAGAGTCTTTATTTGTGCTGCAGAAGAAGGCATTAGTCATTTATTCCCCCAGCTTCAAACTGGGGAGGTCTATGGGAGGCTAATATAAAATCTTTAAAAAATATCATTTTAAACGCGTTGCAGGAAACTCAAAAATTTAGTTTATGAAGAATTATTGACTTTAATAACGCAAATTGAAGCAATTTTGAACTCTCGACCTCTTACGCCACTTTCATCTGACGTAGATGATTTGGAGGTTTTAACCCCAGCTCACTTTTAATCGGGAGACCGATCACAGCTATAGTGGAACCGTCTCTGTTGCAATGCGAATCAAAATCGTTTAAAAATGTTTGGCAGAGAATAACTAAATCAGTTCAAAACGTCTGGAAAAGGTAGGCCTTTCATATTTAAATAGTCTGCAACAACGAAAGAAATGATTGTTAATAAAGAAAATCTCAAATTGGGAGATATGGTTTTAATAAGAGAAGAAAATCTTCCTCCTTGTAAATGGTTATTGGGACGTGTTGTTAAAATATACATGGAAAGATAAGAAAGTTAGAGTTGTAGATATTAAAACTGGTAAAGGTATTTATAAAAGGTCTATCAATAGGTTGGAGCATACCGCTATTGAAAATTAAATGTGTATGGTTATTTATGATATTATTAACTTGGAATTTATTGTTAGAATTTTTGGTATTCCTCGTGTATCAAATTATTTACTATGTATTATTATGTATTTTATTATTTGAGAACTTAAGCTAATTCTCTCTGCTGAAATTTGATATTCACTTAATATTTATTAGTATTAATTCATGTTTAAAAATTTATTGCGTATTTTTGTTAAGATGACAAATTATTGGGTTCTTGCATGTGGACATAACAAAGGGCGGGCGGGATATTTGACGCCTGCGTAATGATGA
>BMAU01005109.1:0-10512 GCA_019973935.1 Trichonephila clavipes | reverse complement strand
CAAAAATAAACAAACAAATGTATATAATTTGCAACGAAAGAATTAAAATTAAAATTAAATAACTAAAAGTGATGTTGTTGTTTCCAATGCCACCTGATCGGCAAAGGCCAGATCAAGGCCCACGGAATTCATCATGGCAAAGGGCTAAATGACGCCTGTCGATATCCGTAGCTTTGAGCGCCATACAGGTGACGGAACGATTTAGCTCGGTTTCACCCCAATTTAGAGGGAGGTCACCCTGGGGGTGGTCAGAGGCTTCCCACCTCTCTTCCCCTTCCACCAACCTCACGGGAGGACTTGCGGCTCGACAGCTATTAAAAAGTACCCCATGCCGTGAAGGCACTATACAGTTACAAACATCCATGTCTTCTCCGGGATTCAAACCCAGTCCCAACGGCACAGCAGTCAGCGTTGCTAACCACTATACCGGATACTAAAAGTGATTCATACTTTAAATAAAAATAAAAATAATAAATTATAAAAATACATTAATTTGATATAATGCACATTTATTTTTACTGATGGATTATCAATCTCTGTTTATGTTACTTGTGTGCTATTCAAATAAAAAATATGTATTTATATAAAGAAATTAAAAGTAGGTGTGAATTTTATTGTAACCCATTGTGTAATGGAATTTTTTTAAAAAATAATTTACTTAATTGCGTTTTTGAAAGATTTTAGGCACATCTATGATTCTTTTCTGCAAACCGATTGAAAGCTACTGGTCTAGATTGCTGTAAACAATTTAATCATGTTATGATATATAATTTCATTTAAGATAAATAATTTCGTATGACTATTTCACGCATTTTGTAACTATTATAGAAAAAATGTAACTAATATATTTTTGTTCATTATATATAAGTTATTTTATTTATATATTTTTATTTTTTATTTATTCTCTTATGTGACATAATTAGTTTTATTAAATTTATTCTCGAACTGTGGGATTAATAATAACTGCCAAAGTTTATCTTATGGAAATTTATTTTCCTCTTTTATTCTTATAATCTTTAACTGATCAAATAGATCTCCAAATGAATGATAATATCTCAAAAATATACGAAAATTAATTACATATTAAGTCCGACTAGCGTTGATTATAGATTACAATTCTTTTCTTCAACTGAAAAAATGTATTTAGAATAATTACAAAATGAGGGAATGTTAAGGTCTCAACGAGGGCTTTTGGCGACGGACCGCATAATTTTGAACCATGTTCAAGTGACGTGGACGACACCTGAGCTGGCATCCCTTCTCCTAACTGCCCCACCACACCCACGGGAGGACGTTTCAGCTCTCGACAGATTTAGCGTGCATCGCTGCCCTGCACAGCAGAATAATTACAAAAGTTTCCAACTTAAGCAGAATAACGTATAACTATCAGTAAATAAATCAAGTAATCATATAAATTAGGATCGTATGAATTATATATATACAGGGTGATTCGCTACCAGGCCTATAAAGTAAAAAAGTGTGTAGAGGTTACTAAGACGACTCGGAATCCCATACGAATGCAGGAACGCAAATGCCGTAGTTGCGATCTGTACAGAAACAGCAAATCATTAATGCAAGAAAAAATATTTAATTAAACAGTTGTTTGAGATAACGACTAGAAGTCGTCTGGCATGCCTGACAACGGAGCTACATGGAATTCCTCCAGGCATTCTTGCAGTAGATGACGCTGAATGGAAATTTCGTGGACACCAATCCTGCTGGAAATCGTTATTTGCAATCCGTTTAACCATATTGTAGGAAGAACCCATATTCAAACGAAGAACTGCAGACATGCTGATAGTGTATTGAGAAGCGAATTGTAACAGGCACGCCGCACGGTGGTTGTATGAGCAGAAGGTTACGGGAGACTGGTTCTTTAACGCGTTGATTGGTTCTTTTTGATGCACAAGAAACCCGTTCCTGCAGTTGAAGACCGCGTTGCTGGAATATCTGTAGCTGCCGGGAGAACATGCCACAAGCCAGTTATCTTCCAAAACATCAGGAATTCCCTGCTGCTCAGCTGTCAGGAATGTCAGACGACTTCTGGTTGTAATTTCGAACACCTGTTATGGTACAACCTTTAAATAACCTGTTTACTGTCCCATTAAAGCGCTTCTGTTTCTGTTCTTTTCACTGTTTCTTTGCACCACCGTTTCTTTGCACCAACAACGGAAATTTCGCTCCTGCATTCCTGTGTGTTTCCGAGTCATTTCTGTATTTACTACACATCTTGCAAGTTTGTCGGGATAGTAGCAAATCACCCTCTATATTGAATTAAAACCATACAATAATAATATGAAAGAGAATTTTCAGCCAAAACATTATAGTTTAAATATTCAATTAAAATTAGTTTAAAATAGAGGAAAGAAATTTAAATAGAATAAATATTTTACAATACGAAGCAAACTAATTTCAAGACAAAATAAATTTGTTTAATCTCGGAATTCAAAATATTACCTTAAGTTAAAGTTATTTTTTTTAATTTGTGAGAGAACATTTTAAATATTTCTTATAATAATCATCTCTAAGATTGAGTGGAATACTTTGCCGTAATTATTATTTTTCTTATATATTGCATTTATTCTCGAGAAATGTCTTAAACTTATGGAATGAATAAGCTTAAGTTCAAAATTGTGTCACAAAGAAAAGCTTAAAAAGTAAATATTTATAAATTCTGGGAGATGGGGAAAATTTTTCCAATGGAAACACAAGCTCTGTGTAGGGCTTGTTTGAAGGCAGCCTAGCTGTTTTTTGCAAATCCCTAAATAGCTGTAGATTTAGGATAAGTCTATGATATTGAACACCAGGAGAAAATCCAAGCATTAATGTATTAGAAAGAAAATCCTTTTTGGAGACCCAAAACCAATATGAGATATGATCAGGGAAATTTGGGCCAATGCAACACCTGGAGCAGATTGGAAAAGACTTAGTTCCATTAAAGCACGTCAGAGACCTAAGATACCCTCTGAAAAGTTCAGTCTAAGTGGTTTGCTCATATCTGTTATAAATAAAAACATAACGTCAATAAAATGAGTAAATCGGAGGGGCTTTTTTACATTAGTTTCTTAAGAAAATTACGAAAGTTTAGTATAAAATATAGAACTGTTTACATCTGACTAGTAAATATGAAGATAAAAAAATTGCGATTTGTACAGGCAGACATTTTTCTGCTTCTAAATATTTATTGAGATTTGTTTCATTGATTCGTGTGTGAATGATTTTCGTATACATACAAAAAATAATATTTCTTTTTATGCATTGAAATTATAGGATTTTATCATTGTTGATTAAACACAATGTAATTTGATTTTGTTTTATTACATTATATAAATCCGTTTTTCAACAATTTTTTAAATCCAATTTTTAAAAAAAATTGTGCAAATGAAAAGCTTTTTTTTACCTTGAAAAATGAATTTAATAGAATAATGAAAATAAAATATTATAAATTATCATTCATGACACAGAATACTCTAACATCGTGTAGTGTTCAATTCATTTTCTTTAGCAGATTTTCCATGTCTTACAAGTATTAGATACATTTATACATATGAGTTTATTAAGAAGTTATAGTTTTTAAAGATAAATAACTATAGAACTATATATTTATATACATTTTCAGTATAATTTTATTCTTATAAGCAGATATTTTCTCCTCAGAGTGTAAGGGAATATTCCTTTTAAATTTTCACAAAAATATGTGAGTTAAAATATTTTTTATATGAATTTGTGTGTGTATGTGTATTAGAATTCTATATTTAATATTAAGAATCAATTGATTGTATTAGATTAACTTTACTGAGAAGATATTTCTGTGTCTCCCTAAAGGGCTAAATTAATTAAACTGTGAATACAAAGTTGTTTCGTAGTCAAGAGAAGTGATAAAATATATGAATCATCCAAAAAGGTGGGCCAAAATATCCTGTTACAGCTCAGAGCGATACTGAACACGCTCAGGATTCGTAGACTGATATTCTTATCTGCAAAAACAAGGTCGTAAATATGAAGAAAGTGCGTATTATTTTGATATTTTTTTTAAATTGGTGAGTTTGTTATTCACACTGTGTTTTTATATCTTACTTTAAGGTTCAAAATATTTTTTATATTAATTTTGTAATTTAAATAAATAAGATGTTCCTTCACTTTTTTTGTGTTTGTCCCTTATATACTGTTATAATTTATAAGTTACAAATTATTTTTTGTGATATTTACACTCTCTAATAAAACTGGCAAATATAAAACAAAGAAACACCTGCGTTTTCGTGCTTTTTCTAAAATTTCTAATACCGGTATTAAAACCGGTATCTCGATATTAAGATCTAAAAAAGTACCGAATACACCGGTATATTGAACTTTTGGTCCGATATTGCAATCCCTATTTATAGGTGAGTGAGGGACTTAGAGTAGATCAAAGCTGCACTAAATTGCAACACGAGGAGGATTGGCAACGGACCCTGTAATTTCACATCTCGGGGAAAATGTTCATAGGAAATGAACAATTTAAGTTCAAAGTCTAAGTAATTTTTCACTTCTTGAAAAATAGAAATGAATTAAAATATATCTTCATTTTAATATTAATCTCTCCAAAGTGTAAACACTTGAGTGGTACGGATGTACAGTAACAAACACAATTTCAAAATGAAAATGTAATAGATAAGAGTAGTAGTTACTAGACTAATATTAATAAAAACTAATTCCTTTACTATACAAGAATCATTAATTTAAAAAATAAATGGCTGCTTCTTCAAATTTCTCACACCCGCAGTCTTCGGGCGCCAACAAGCCCCAAGGTCGATAAAGGCTGCCAATATAGACACTGCAAACATTTTCGAAATCGCTTCGAATTGCTGTTGCTGAAAGTGGATTTTTTAAATAAAATTTTAAAAAAACTTATATAGACATGCATGCTTTCACTCGTACACACACATATGGCCGTATTAACTTAGTAATTATGGCCAAAATTTTTATCAAATTGCTCCAACAGTTAAGTTATAAATTTGTATACTTCATAAAGTACTAAAGATAGAATCAAAGTAGCTATTTTTATGACCATGGCTGCTTCTTCAAATTTCTCACACCCGCAATCTTCGGGCGCCAACAAGCCCCAAGGTCGATAAAGGCTGCCAATATAGACACTGCAAACATTTTCGAAATCGCTTCGAATTGCTGTTGCTGAAAGTGGATTTTTTTAATAAAATTTTTAAAAAAATAAACTTATATAGACATGCATGCTTTCACTCGTACACACCCAACATGCGGCCATATTAACTTAGTAATTATGGCCACAGACGCGTATTTGGCGTGCCATGAGTTCGAACCCTAGTGCTACTGAAGACCCGCATTATAGGTGGACTAAAGCACGATAAATCTTTTGAGCTTAAAGTCCTTCTGTTGGCGTGGGGTAGAAGTTCGGAGAGAGAGTGCCTATTCAGGTGTCGTCCACGTCGTTTGAATATGGTTCAAAATTATGAGGTATGTCGCAAAAGCCCTTTAATTTGTATAATGTAAATTTACTGTGTACTGCTCTAAAAGATATAAACTAAGATTGTTTTCCATAAAGAATGAACGTGGGGATGTTTGTTTCCCAGGGGATCGGTTTGTAACTCTAAATCCTTTTCGGGTGAATTCGGTTCCCTTTGGTATTCTACCAATGGCCCTTGTGTGTGTTTGTAAACATACACACTTTATAAAAAGATGTGTTGTGATAAAAATGAACTAATTATTTTTACATAGCTGGTGATCTCGTTCAAGAAGTTAGTGTTATCCTGGATTCATTTCTCAGTTGTGGAAGGCTCGAAATCAACGTTAAAATTATTTAACATATTTTTTTGTTTCATAAGTTCCTTTATTTGTAAGCCGAACTTCAATGCATTTAAGAATAATTAAGTATTGAGTTTATTTTCTATTACTACCTAAACTAATTTTATCGATAAGAACAGATAATTTAAAATTGAAAGCATATGAACAATTTGTAAGTTACATAAAAGTGTTATTAATATATTTGGAAGATTTTATCTATAAAATATTCCTGTTTCATAAGAATTTACTTTTTATTAATTAAAAGAAAAAATCATTTATCGCAACTACACAAAATATTTCTTTTCTTTGCGTAATTGTTCAAAAATATTTTACACATAAAAATGGAAGATATTTTCTGTAACTAAAACACAAGTAGTAGGAAATGATGGGTCCTGTATAATTTCGCGAATATTTTCACTTTGTCGATTAGAAGCTTCAATAGAAGAAGAGAAAATATTTTATCATTACGATAGTAAAAGTTGACTTTGTTACGATGTATGATAAAATTTGGAAAAAAAAATGCAAAAAAAAAAAAAGGAACAAGCGTGTGCTAAAAATTTTTTATTTAAAATATAATTACATGAAGACACAAGTACATTGTAAACACTGTGCAAAGGATTCCTGTGTTTTACATGGAGACACATTCAGGAAAACATAATAAGTACATTATACCAACACCGTGCAAAGTATTCCTGTGTTTTTTACATGGAGACACATTCAGGAAAACAAAATAAGTACATTATAAACACCGTGCAAAGTATTCTTGTGCTTTACATGGAGACACATTCAGGAAAACATAATAAGTACATTATACCAACACCGTGCAAAGTATTCCTGTGTTTTTACATGGAGACACATTCAGGAAAACAAAATAAGTACATTATAAACACCGTGCAAAGTATTCTTGTGCTTTTACATGGAGACACATTCAGGAAAACATAATAAGTACATTATACCAACACCGTGCAAAGTATTCCTGTGTTTTACATGGAGACACATTCAGGAAAACAAAATAAGTACATTATAAACACCGCGCAAAGTATTCTTGTGCTTTACATGGAGACACATTCAGGAAAACATAATAAGTACATTATACCAACACCGTGCAAAGTATTCCTGTGTTTTACATGGAGACACATTCAGGAAAACAAAATAAGTACATTATAAACACCGTGCAAAGTATTCTTGTGCTTTACATGGAGACACATTCAGGAAAAACATAATAAGTACATTATACCAATAGGATTATATTAAAAAATGTTCTTCATCAGTTTCATCAATTGCATAATGTCCAAAGGGATAACAATTAATCCCATCATCTAACATATATTTTTTATCATAAAATGGTGTGAGCCCAATTTTATTTTGAGCTACTGTTTTGATATCATGATTTTTGGTAACTAAGATATTTTGCTTATGTCGTAAAAATAGTCTTTCACTTAAAACAGATTTATATAACTCAGCATCAAAATTTTCAACGCAGGATTTTTTATACCTTTAGCTGTTTTTGGAATTGTTACCGAATACCATGCAGTACATTTTTACATTTTAATCCTATAAATTCTTTTATGGGTTCACATGTTTCATTTTTTAGAGCCCCTAAGCGACCCTCATTGCTTACATTAAACAAATCATGGTCTTTAGGGTAGTTACTATAGTCCATTATATCAGAAAAAGTTTTTTTTAATATTAGTATAAACACTAGGTGCTTTAATTTCTAAATACAAACTATCGGTGTCTGTGTAAAGTAAGGTGCATTTTGTGCCATAATATTGTTTAAAATAGTTATAATACAATTCATACATTCGAAGTTTGGAAAGTTCTAAAATTGTAAACCCGATATAAATTGGTTTGTCTAAATGTAATTTTTTTTCATTAATTTAAATATTACAAAATTTTCATTAACAATTTCAAAGTACTCTAGTAATGGACTTGAAAGTCTTTTTTTACATTGATTTAAATTAAATGCTCCTCAATATTAATTCGTTTTCTAGTTTTGTAAGCTCTTTCCAAACCATGCATTATTCATTAGTTTAAAAGATCTTTTTCAAATTTATTTCTTGTAGACATTCTTTTTCATTATTAAACCGCACATACGATTCGAGCCAATTCTGTTGTTTAAATCCTAATACACGATGAATCTTCTTAACGATTAATCCTTTTGCACGTAAAATTTTAGGTTTAGGTAATGAACAACAAAAATTAGTTTTAAAGGTAAAGCTTGGTGTAAGTTTTCGGTTTTGTGTGGGAAAAATGTATATCCCCTTCTTCTATTAATTTTTTTTGATATGGAGAAAGCATATCATATGTAATTGTTAAATGGTCAGCCGCTAGCGGGAAATCATGAAGGTCGTGCAAGGAAGCAGGGTATAATATGTCTACCTCTAAAAAATATCCTACGGTATCTGTAGATGACAATGTAAAGACATCCAAATTTCTTACTTCATCTTTGGTTAACCAGAAAAAATGTCCAATGGGAAGAGGTTGTGAAATCGCATATCCATATAAATTATTTGCATCAACAGCAATAATATAGCTCTCTTCTTCGTGTTTGTTAAATCCGGGAATAAAAGGATTATTTGCTAAAGCATACCGTTTACCTACAAAACAAATGCCTCCTCTTATACTATTTTCGATCCAAAGATACATATTTATATCACTAAACAATTCTAATTCTACTTTTTGTATATTTAAGTCCTGCGTTCCAAGTTAGATCAGCTGCTGTTATAAATGACATGGGTCAAGTTTGTAAAATTGTAAGCACTTTTGACGAAAGGAAGTGAAAACTTCTGCAAGTAAAATTACATCTAATTGCTGATAAAGTTGTAAATAGTCTGCAATTTTTTTACATTTAAACGTTCGAAACACCAATAAAGCAAAGTCATAATCTTCATCCTTAACAGGAGTACTTGATAAATTGTTAAAAATGCAGCTTTAGGTGGTAAACATGTTTCGTTTAAGATTTCAGGATTAGAAAAGTAAGAATAAGGGAAAACGCCTTTTCTCTTCAGTAAAAATTTGTTTTTTTCATTTGAATAAAATTGCTTAAAAATTGGAAAATGAAGATTTGATTTTTGTAAATTTTCAACTAGTGTGGATAAAGAAGTGTTTAGAAATTGATAACTATCAAGAAATTTAATTTCATCTAATTGAAAACATGTAAATTTATTGGAATTAACTGGAATTATGCGAATTGAATTTGTATATTTTTTCACTTAATTGTTTTAATATCAAATGACTATCATATCCCTCTAAGATTATGGATTATTACGGGAATGAAATATTTTTTGATATTGTAAATTGCAGGCATTGTGGGCAAAAACCTCTAAATATCCCCGTGAAGTGGCAATGATCTCGAACTATTATATCGGTTTCTTTAAGTACCTGATCACAAATGTGACATCTGTCTTTTAATAATCTAGTAGTAGAAACAATAGGTTTTATATTATGCATTTTTCTATTAAATCACTACAAAGTTTTTTAAATGATAAAGAAAAGTTTTCAACGGCGGTTTCACCATAATAAAACCTTTAAAAATTATTTTATTTTCAATATCTAAACATATCATACTATAACTATATGGAATGTGTTTTTCGAGGGAATTGTAAGACTTGTGCTGTGTAAAGTATTTGAAAGTGGTGATAACATACATTCAAAATCTGTAAAAACTTCCTCCTACGAACGGATGATAAAAAGATTTGAAAAGTTAGTAAATTGTATTTTACTATCATAGATTGTAGGCATGGTTACCCTTTTGTGCGCTATTTTTTAAGACACAAGGTTTTGTGTGCAGATAATGTAGATTCTCTTGAAAACCATTACAAAACAGTTTTCACAATACTTGTGAATTCCTTTCTTTTGGTTAAAAGACTATTAAAATTTTTAATCAAAAAAAAAATAATGTTGTTTATACAATAATAAGTTTATTGTTTTTTGTGTATGTTTTTACTTGTGTAAATCGAAAACATCTTCATTGAAACTATATACATTAATATGTAAGTGATTGGATTTTTTCGAATTTTTATTTGACTTACTTCTACAGGAAATTTAAAAGTCATATTTTAAGCGACATAAATATTGGGATTTGTATTTCTTGAGGTAAATTAAATTAGTTTTGTAGATGGATATAGCGCTGCAGCAATGCAGTATAGGAAACATCGATTCTGGAGTGATTTTATGCCTAAAAGTGCTTTTTTATTTCTTAACTTATCAGGTAAAAATAACATTTGCGCAACCACCTCGATTTCCTCTGTAATTACCGAGATGAACATCAATATGTTGATATTTCTTATAGTCCATCCACTTCCGTTTTGTATAAAATTTTCATGTCTAGTTTTATTTTTTAAAAGCATTATCGATTGCTTTAAATATTTGATAACGCCGAAAGTATAGCCGTTCTGCACGTGAGCAGAAATAAAATTTTTGCGTTACTTTCATTCTCAACTTCACGTGAAAAATAACACTTCGGAAGCATATAATTAATCGTAACCTTTCTTACCTGATTCACCGAATCATTAACTAATTGATAAACAAAATTCCCTTGCAGCAGTATGTAAAGAGTCTGGGTCAATATAGTTTGGTTTCGATCTAAAACCCCGAATATAGCCTCTAAAAGCTGATCTAATAATGTTAAACCTCATTTTAAAAATTGATGAAACTGATAAAAATATTTTTCTAACTATAATCCTTTACATATTCGCGTATCGCCTCCACACC
>BMAU01005108.1:0-193186 GCA_019973935.1 Trichonephila clavipes | reverse complement strand
AAATTTTTAAGCGATTTTTGCATTTTTTCCTACAACTGGATTTTAGGTTTGTTCGTTTGGCAGCACAGTGTATTTGCTTTAGAAATTTGCGCTCAAAAGTTTGAGATACCAACCGAAAATTTTACATTTTTTTTTTCAGCAGTAATCTGCTGCATCATTTTCTTTTTAAGTTACAATTTTTTTGATTTTTGTATTTTTAATATTTCTTATAGTTTTTATTTTTAAACTGTATTCCAGGAGAAAAATGCATCGCTCTTCAAGCTAAGCCTACTTTTTATTTTTTTAGTAACTAAATTAAATTAGTTTGATGTACATTTTTGTTTTGCTTATATTTTATTCGATTATTCTGAACCATTAATGGTTTGAAGTTAATTTTGTCATTTCTTTTTCTGCTTATAAATTTCTCATTTTTTGTGTAGTCACAATTGTGTTCATTTTGTAAATTCTATTTTGGTTAAAGGCAGCGTAACATATTCTTTTTTCATGCTGATATTTATACATTTACATTTGATTCTTCTGTAGTGTTTCTGTTTTTAGATTTAGTTAGGTCTCATTTTTAAAATTAAGAATGTGAAATTTAAGTTATCAGAAATTCTTAAACTGGAAAAGAAATGAGACAAAATTAAATCTAATTTTACATATTACAGTCAAAATGAGAGAGAGAGAGAGAGAAAGAAAGAATAATAAATGTGGCAGCCTTAAACCTAAATCACAAATGAAAAAGTAACCACAAAATTAAATCTAACCAAGGAATGGTTCGGAATAATCAAATAAAATATAAGCTAAAGAAAAATGTGTATTAAAATAATTTAATTCAGTTATTGAAAAAATATAAAATATTCTTAGGTGGAAGGCCGGAAAATTTAATTGCTTTTACTCCTTTAGCATTATTTTATAAGTAGGTTTATAATATAAATTATTTGCAATTAATTTAAATGTTGTTTTTGTATGTTTTCTTAAGATATAATGAAACATAAAATAGAATTTTGAAACTGATTGAAAAATTTATCTATTAAAAAATACTATTCTTCGTAAAACTTTAAGTTTACTTAAAAAATATCTCGATGTATACATTTGAAAAATTACGATACTGACATATTAAGCAAAATTTTTAAACACATGCTACTTTAAACAAATTTAAAAAATGCTCAGTCGTTTATGTATACTTATGAAAGAGAGTTTGTGTGTGTGTTTCACCTGTTCGGGCCAAACTAAGCAATCCAGAAGTATAAAACTTGGCACATAAATACAAAAGGTCATAATGCTATGATGCACTACAAAGAGTTTTTTTCAAAATTTGCTTTAGATTTTTTAAAAAATTCATTGTTTAAGCGATTTGGGGTGATACCAAAGTTTGCTCAATGTTTAGTATGTGTGTGTTCAGGAGATACAGTTTCATATTAAATCAGTATATTTTGTTTTTGAAAATAGCTGTGATTTTAGGTAATAATAAAATCTGTTTTCTGTAAGTCTGTTTTTTATTTTAAGACTCATTAAATTTATATATCCTTTTATTTTTGTGTGTAGTTATTTCTTACATATTATTGTGGTTATAATACTATATGGTGATTGCGTAATGGAACAACTACCCTTCTTGCAAGGCCTATCTTAATTACTGTACTAGCTACTTTTAAAGATATTTTCATACCATCCGATATCCTATTTCATTTCATATTGGTGATTTGTCATAGCTTTGCTATTAACAGGGCACTCTCTCTCTTTAAACCTTTAAGCTGTATCTGAAAAAATTTTGCTTCCATTTTGGTTACTAACTTAATATTGACTTTTAAAGAGTCAACTTTACAAAAAATTCTTACAAATTTTAGCACTTAACAGTTGTAAGGACCTCATGTTTGCAATTCTGGCAAACCAAACTTTAGTGGTACTATCAATCTATGGTTGTACTTAGGCTACACAATCCATCTGATGTTGATATCACAATATGCAGCTCATTAATAAGTATAGCATAAAACTAAGTTATCACCTGAATATTGGTACATTTCAGCAGTATTTCTTGCCTACTTCCAACTGCATAGCATGACCATTTGGTCAAAAAAATAAGTACTTATGTATTATCACAGCTTATTGGCGGCATTATATGAAACAAAGCACATGTTTGCCAATTCAGCACAGACTACACAAGGGAAATTGCAGTTACCAACTTGGCGAGTTATTAATAAAGTTGTCAATAATACATAAGTACCAAATCTTCCTATGACATTTCGGTTCTTTCATATTATTCCATCCTTTTGGCGACATTACATGAAACGAAGCACATGGTTGCCACAATTTAGCACATACAACACATGCAAAATTTTAAACGTTGGCATTGGTGCGATAAAATGTAAGTAACAACATTTCCTTCCATGGAAAGAGAAAAAGGGTGCTGCCAAAGTGTCACTTTTTTCACCAAAATTTGACTTTTTTCTCATATAAAACATATAGGAATCTGTTTTGATATTGTGGTGCAAATTTTGCTGCAGTGATGCCAATACGCAAGTTACCTTTTCTTTTATTGGCAAATTTCATGTTTTTCAATTGTAACGAAAAAGTAGAAAAATGTAACTAAAAGAAAATGACACTCAATTCAAACTAATTGGAATTAACAGATTGTCAATGGTGTGATTTAAGTTAGAATTTCTATTTAGGTATAAGATTTCTTTACTTTTTTTTCTTCTGAGCTGCTTATGGTAGTTTCATCAAAATCGGACCTTAATTTATCTATTTAAAGTAGCTGTTTGGTTTGAATTAATATAATTTCTACTATGTGTAAGGTTACTTATTTATTTGTTTATTTTATTTCTTTTTCAATTTTAAACATTGAAGATTTTCTGTTGTGTGTTTCTTTTGTTGTTCAAAACTATTTATGGCAATTTTATCATAATTAGGGCTTACTTTTTCTGTTTTAGATAACCTTTTAATTTAAATTAATATTATAAAATTAACTGTATGGCCCAGCATTTGTACAGGCTTTCTATACTTTTATTAGTAAAAGCCTGAGCAAAATATACTTTTTCGAAACTTCTTTGCGTTGCATTGGCTATTGCAGTGTATATTTTTCATAATCAAAAAATGGTAACACTCATACGGGCATTTATAAAATAAACATAAAACAGGACAAATGAAATTGATAAAAAGGTCTATTTTATTATTTTTTTTAACATTTTAAACTACCTTTTTTTTTAAAAAAAAAAATTAAAGATCATCAGTTTTATTATATTTTTCAAAATTAATGTATGATTAATGTTTTGTTTATTATTTTACATATGTGTGTAAAATGTTTTTCATATTCAAGAAATATTTTTATAAGTGGTGTGTAAATGAAAAATTGTTATACAAAATTATATTATGTTCGGTAAAACAATGGAAAAATATTTTGAAATTAAATTTACTTTTGTAACTTTAGAGAATCTTGCTTATTATTGTAGGTACAGTAATTATATGTGATACAAAGACTCAAGTCAGTTTTTTAGCTGAACAATAATTTGAGGCTTTTTTAAACAGAATCTTAGATCATTATTACCTATTCATAACACAAATATCAAAGGTATTTTTTTACAATCAATGAAACTACACCTTCACTTCTCGCCTACTGTTATTCTCATGTCATGTCCATTTGTTCACAAAACCAAAAAAAAACATCTGTTTGAAAAACTACGAATGTGATTAAATGCACAACAAAGTAATTTTTCTTCTGACAATCTGTTCTTCATGCTGATTGTATATATACACATGCACTTTATATATTTTTACATATAAATGTTACATGTTTTACATATCTATGTTATTTTCTGTTATTGAAAATAAAGATTGCTATTCTTCATTCATCGGCATATTCAATGTTTTCTTCATTGTAGAAAAATATTGCTTAAAGTTTAAGATAATGCTTCCTATTTATGAGAAACCAACATTCCATGTTTTTTTGCGTGTCACTGTGTAATGTTTGCACATAAAAAAAGATGCACCTTGATAAGATTTTCTCATATTTCCCTCTGGATTTCCTTAAAATTCAGTGTTGAAGTGATTTTACGTCTCATACCATCATGGTTTAACGTTGCTTCTGTGATAATCTCTTCTGCACATAGTTTCTTGGACATCATATGCATATTTTATGTTATACTGTCCATATATGATACATATATTTTCACTTATTATAGTTATTTATCATTGTATGTACTCATTCGTTTGCTCTTTGCAATCAAACAATAATTAATTGAAATATTGCAAAAAAATATTGTTTTAATAATTAATTTTTGAGCAGCATGGTTTATTATTTGTTTTATTCAGTACTGTTGTTGGTTCTGGACTACTTCAACGGGGACCTTTTTTATCCATTATATATATATATTGGTAGATTTTGATTTTATTTTATACTAATTAATTTTTTTTAGTATTGAATTACATCTAAAACTCTGTATTAGATTTATTATAGAAATGTTACAAAGTATTGCACCCATACCTCATGCAATACTAATTGAATGTTTTTCCAGTTGAAGGCTTCCTAATATTTCTCATTTATAATAGCATTTATTGAATCAGTTTATCATCATTAATTCTTTCGGTTTATCTACTGCAGGTTATTTCACCCATAATTCCCATAGCAGAAACTTACTACTGCTATCACTTTTCTGTTATAATTTTTATTTATATTTGCATTCATTCACATCTATTTACTCTAATGCATGCTAATTTTCTCTCTTACACTGAAAAATTTGTTTTTGTTAAATTATTATTTACTTTGAGGCCAAATTGCAATTGTTTTAAAATTATTTACGCTGTGAATATTTATTTGAAAAAAAAATTTATTTTTTGGTTAAATATATATATATATATATACAGCTTCATACAGGATTTTCGCCTTCCTAAAAAAATATAATCGCCATAATAGGAGAATTTTTTATGTTTTTAAAACTTACCCTGTGCAAAAAACGGGCATTTGAGCTATTTTGGATAAAAATACATTTTTTGAGACATTTTTAAGTTAACTGTATGCAACGATTGATTAATGAAAATCCGAAAAAGTCTTCAATTGAAATTTGAAGATAAATCTTATATCAGAAGGGGAGAAGGGAAAATAGTTCTATACACTCAAAAAACGCTGGGCTATAGAGATAAAAAAAAAGTGAGACAATGGAAATATGGGGAAGAAATTTCGATAAAGGGAATTGTAGTGACGTTAATATAAATATCACACATGCACACCAGGAAGGGCTGACAGCGAGAGGGGAAGTGGAATTTCCATGACAATGTTATGCATTCAAAAATGTTCGTGCAATGCCGGGGGTACGGAAAGAAACTTGTCAAACAATTAAAAGGAGTGAAATAATTTCGTAAAAGTTAATTTAAAGTTGTACACAGTAAAAGCCTGTGCAACGCTGAGCTAAGGAATATTGGAAGTGCTGATTTTGTGAAGGGAAGGGAAAGTATATAAAAATAGAGAAAGAGCCCATGCAATGCTGGGCTGTGCAACTAGTATGATATAAAAGCGTTTCAGGAGATTTACCTGTGTAGATAAATAAGTGTTGTTGTTACTAATGCCACCTACCTGACGAGAGAGAGAGAGGTCAGATCGAGGCCCACGAAATTCATTGTGGCTAAGGGCTAGAATTTTTACGCCTGTCGTTAGTTTTAGCTCTGAGCACCATGCAGGTGACAGTACGATTTTGCTCTGTTCCACCCCAATTTAGAGGGAGAAAACCCCGGGGGTGGCCAGGGGCCTTCCTCTTCTCGTCCCTCTTCCACCAACTACACGAGAGGACTTGCGGCTTGACGGCTATTTAGAGTACCCCCATGCCACAAAGGCACTATACATTTACAAACATCCATGTCTTCTCCTGGATTTGAACTCAATCCCTATGCACTCAGCGTTTCTAACCACTATACTGGTTGAACAACAACAAGTAAATTAAATAACTTGATCTGATTGATTTTAATTTTTAAAATTTTCAAACAAAGTAAATACGAGTATTTAAATCTCGCAACAAGCTTTTATATCATATAAATTGTGTAATGACATTATAAGTTGATAGTACAAAAGGTTTTAAAGGAAAATTCTTTTACTTTAAATTCTGTTCTTTTTTCTTTTGGTTTTTGGGATTTGCCAAGTTCACAAAATGTAATGTAGTAGTGCCTCCATGGCCTTATGTTTATGTACAATGAATTATGGTTGGATATCTTTTGAATAAATTGAGCATTACATATATACACTGAGTGACCAAATTATTGTGACCACCCATTCAATACAATATTGGATACTTTTTGCCCTTAATACTACATGGATTCTTCTGGGCATGAGTTGATGGTAAGTGGTAGAGAAATTTGAGACCATATCTGATGAATTGCAATCTGCATTTTCTTCAGATTAGAAGGTACTGGGTCCAGATGCCTCATTTGATTTCAAACTACAGATTCTCAATTGGATTGAGATCTGGTGATTGTGCAGATCAACTGAGAAAGGTAAGGTTTCTATCATGCTCTTTGTACCATCTGGGGGCAATGCCAGCTGTATAACAGGAAGCATTGCCCTGCTGAAGGTATCCATCTCTTGCTAAGTACTTTATTAATATAAAAAGATATAGATTTGCAATAACACTTACATACCCTTGGGCATTCAGTTTCTTTCACATGAATCAAAGGACCCATGCAGTGTCAAGAAAACATCCCAAAACTGTAATATTGCCTCCATTAGCCTGAAAAGTTGTGGCAATGCAGATGGGCTTTATATTTTCATTCTATTTTCTCCATATTTGTGCCCTGCCATTTGCATGGTGTCATTAAAAACACGATTCATTGGACAACATGATCCTTTTTCAGTACTTTTTTGCGAACTGGAGATGTCTGTTTTTATTCAAGGCCAACAGGAGAGGCTTTCTAATAGATCGTTGGCTATCATAGCTTATACAGTGTAATGTGCGGGGAAAAATGAATCCAGAGACATTTGGAGTTTCTCCTTGATTAAGACTCCCTGCAATTTGAGGCATGGTTATTCTTTGATTGAACTGGACAACTTTTTCAATTCTCCTTTCTGAACAAATTTTCAGCAGCCTGTGATGACCACAAGCCTGACATTGAAACCTAATTTTCTACTTGAAAATCCTCTTTCTGTAAACATTTATAACTGCTGCTCTTGAATACTTCTCAATTGCCCCTATTTTGCTGATACTTGTTTCAATGCTTCGAGCACCTACAATCATCCCACATTCAAACACTGCTAAATAATGTCCCCTCCCCCCCTATTTCTTCACATGCAACATAGTGCAATTGATGCTTCACTATTCATGCATTTCCTATTAATATATATGTATCGCCTTCTAGTGCCAACTACATGAAGTGATTACTGATATCCATATAAGTGACAAGTGGTCATAATGATTTGGCCACTCAGTTTATGTATGTGTAATGAAAATGTAAATTTAATTGTTTTGTCCTTTAGTTACACTTTGCAAGAGCACAGTGTGAGAAGAGGTTGAAAGCAATTGGAGGTCCAGATTATGTTTCCTCATCTAAGGTTGCAAGTGAAAACTTAAACAAGAACATTTATATGCCAGGACAAAAGGTTTTATCAATGTTAGTCATAATGCAGTCAACCTTTTGTAGAAGATATTTCTCAAAGTTCCTTCAAAAAGATGAAGTTCATTCACTGTTAGGGTAAAATTTTTTGTTCTAATGACATTTAATTTTCTGTATACATTTATAGTTGTTCTGAATTTTTGTTTATTTTACTTATTAATTAAAATATTGTTGATTTATAAGTTATTTGTTGCTTTCAGTAAAATGTATAAGAAAAATTATTGCCACTTTTTTTACATTGGATATTACTCTTGACATTAGATATATGAATTGTGAATGTGTGTTTGCAGTTTTAAAAAATTTTGAGCCCTTTTTTTTCTTTTACTTTTTTTTAAAATAGCCTTTCTTTTTAAAGGGTTGTATTCAAGAGAAAAATATTTGGGAATTCCTTGAAGAATGTACATTATATGTTTAATTTTTTTTATCAGTTGACTACAATAAAAAGCTGTATATTTTATAGTTTTATTAATAAATGATTCTTTTAATTTTTAGTTTCTGGGAAGGTGTTGAAGACATGAAATCTTCTGACAAAGTAATTTTTACTGTGTTTTATTTATATGAAATAACATTTACTTCAAAATTGTATGAAGAATTATTTAAATGTTTTTAAAATGATTTCAATTGTTATGAAATATATAATTTAGAAGGACTAACCAGAAAGTCTTTGCTCTTTTATTAACTAAAATTAGGTGCTTACTGGTAATTACAAATACATGTACTATTCTATTTACCTTACACATTTCCACATGTTCTCCACGCCAGCTTTGGCATTTTTCTCATCACCCCTGTGGTAGAATTCATCCTTCTGACTGTGTAACTACTGTCAAACAGCTAGCTTGACTTCATCTTTGCACTTGAATCACTGTCCTTTCAGGAATTTCTTCAGCAGACCCAAAATGTAAAAATTACTAGAAGCAAGGTCCAAACTGTATGGTGGGTGGTCACAACTCTACCAGTAAAATGACTAGAGCAATGTCAGAGGTTTTTATTGCCACATGTGGTCTCATATTGTTATGGAGGATAATCACATTGATCATACCAAGAATCCCGCAATGCTTTCACCTGATGACAACCTGCTGCTGTGTTGTGTTGAACAATAACTGTTAGCATTGATGGTTGTACCTTTTGTAGAGCAATACAGCAGGAGCAGTCCACAGTGATTCCTGAAGTCTGTTATCATCGCTTTCCCCCAACAGATTGCACTGAACAGAATTTGTTTGTCTCAGATGTTTCCACACCATGCTCTCCTGCTTTGATGCTAGGATGATGGCTGTGGTAGCTTAGTCATCAAGGTCATGAACTGGTAGCTGGTAGTTAATACTGTAGTTTATATTTAAAGAGGAAGGAAGAAGTTTTGGAATAACATAACAATCACAAATTAAAAATATATCCTTGGTCACAGAAAGGTCATAACGTTATTTTCATCAAATAACAGGTTTGAGTCCTGGATTCACTGAAGACTTACTGTGTAGAAAGACTGATACATGTTAAATCTGTTAAGTCTTTACATTTGCATGGTGTGAAAGTCAGGAGGGACTGTGGTTCAGAATCGGGAAGTTCATTGCCAATAACTATCGGGTCACTTTAGAGTGTAACATTAATAAATACTCGAACTCAATTCTGGTATGAAATGGAGTATCTACATTTCATCACCAATAACAATGTGGTCCAGGAAACTTTCACCCTTCTTGACATATCGTTGCAGATGATCCAGTGAAGTAATCATTTGCCTGCCTTTCATCTTGTTATGCATTCTAGGCATCCAATGACATAAAACCATCTGGTACCCTAAAGACTCTAAATGGCATCGTGAACACTTCCATATGAAATGCGCAGCTATCGGGAAATGTCCTTGAGTTACATATACCTGTTTGCTTTCATTATTTCATTAACATGGGGAAATTGTCAGTAATGAATGCAACTTCCTCAAATGTTCATTGTCACACTAGTCTTCACACAGCCTTTTACAAATTCACACCTCCATTACCTCACATTTCACAAAATGAGACGTTTTCCCCCATACATACACTGTATTTACCTGTAGATTTTGTTCATACATCCCATGCTTCTTAGAAAACAAATAACACTTCATTGCTCATATGCCATGAACATGTGAAGCACAACTGCCATCTTGAACAACTGACAACAGCACTTGACCATTGAGATACCGATAGATAAGATGAAACCCGTTGGAAATGGGTATGTTGATTTTGCATTTTCAGTCATAGTTTTACTGAAAAAAATAGGGGCAAAGACTTTCTAATTCACACTTGTAAAAAAAGACCTTAGAGTTTAAGAACTATTTTCATAATGATTTAATGAATATTGTACCTTTATATTCCTTTTTAAATACAGGGCTGTTCATAATTCTCTCCCAAGGTTTCAGAGCACTGTAGTAAAAAAGCTAAAACAAATACTGTAAAAAAAAAGGAAAAGAGAGAATATAGAAAAAATTCAAGTTTTATTTACATGTTTTAGAGGGGTTCCATTTAGGAACCCATAGTCATGCAATATGCATTTATGCAATAGTCTAGTTCCTGCCACACTCTACTCAACATGGTACTAGCAATGTTATTGACAGCTAGAGTTACCCGAAAACTTTGTCTTTTGCATAAAACCTAAGTTTCGTATCCCTTTTCCCACCTGATGTAGTGGAACAGCATGAAAGCATTTCATGTCTTCTTTTTTGCTGTATTTGTCGTAGTTTTTTTGCTACTGCTCAAAGCTTTGGAGGGAATTATGAATAACCCTGTATTTTTATCAATTTTTCAAAATTGTTATTTGTTAAACTTTAGAATATTTAGGTTGCTTCTTTTTAAATAAAGAAGTAATTTTTTTATATTTTTGAATTATTTCCTTTCAGGAACAATGGCATAAATTAGGAAATGACATTGTTCAGATGTACATTCATAATCCTTCTAGTAGTGTCCGATTAAATAAAAATACACTGAAAGGTATTGAAGAATTTATAATGGCTAATAAAGTAAGAAATATTCAATATTTTTATTTTCTAAAATTGTTTACTGTTTAACTTAATGACTCATTTTAAATTATTTTTTCAAATAAGGGAATATGCATTTTATATTTCTTGAAATACATTAAGAAAATTTTCTTCAAAATGTATTTTTTTAATATATATATTCATATTTATATTTAGGGTCCAGAAGCATTTTTTCAAGCCCAGGAAGAAGTATATAAAACATTAGAATCAAATTATTATGCTTCCTTTATTGTCAGTGATGTTTACCATAAGATGTTATCTGATGTTGATAAGCAAGGCATTGATTTTATGCAAGAATCTCCTCGTAAGGTTTTATATTTGCATTTACATATACATATATATGTGTAAAATATATATGTAATATAAAAATATGTGTATTTAAAAACACATATATATATAACTTATATTATATGTAAAACATATATATAACATATATATATGTAAAACACACACACACACATATATATAGCATATATATATGTAAAACATATATACATAACATATATATATATGTAAAACATGTGTATTTAAAAATTAACTGTAATTAAATTTATTAATATTATTTATTTATCAATGATATATTTGTAACTTATAAACTGCCATATAAACTAATAAAAAAATAGTAACATTTTCCACAATTAGTTATAAAATATTTAGAAATTAGTAACAATGAATCGAATTTAAAAATGTAGAGCTTTTAGCTTTTTTTAAAAAACTGTGTTTTTAGTACTTTGTGTTTTTATTTGAAACTTTGCTGAAAGTTTCATGATGTGCCTTTTTCAGCTAAGAAAGGTTTATATATATATCAATAATGGTGAACCTAGGACCCGCAGGTCAGACACTGACCCACGATTGTTAGGCAACCACTTGTTTGCTTACACGGTATTATTTAAGATTTTCTGATTTGTGTGTATTATTTGTGTTCTATTTGCAATTTTTCAAGCACTGCAATGACACAAAAGCAATTTAAAGGCTGTCTATAACCTTCAGTTTGATCATTAGATTTCCAAAGTTACACAAATGACAACAAATGAGTATGAAAGTATGCAGTATTTGAAAAAAAGCAAAAGTGTTTACAAAATATCAAATAAAGTGTATAATTTTACTCCCATTTTGTTTGTTGAAAAAAAATCGATAAACCAAAGCAAATAACCATATTAAAGCACTTCCTTCGGATAAAATGCACTTTTGTAAGGTTATATTCAATTATGTTTGTAGAAAGAAACTTACATTGCACTTGTATTGTCCCCTCTCTGTTTCACCTAGTAAGATGCCAATGGGGGCCATGCGTATGTGTGTTATGCTCCATACTAACAATTTTTGCCTCGCAACTTAAGGCATGTCTGTACCAGTCATTACCAGTGTTGAACTTAGTGGCATCCATTTCAAATGCATTTAAAAGTAATGTGTATTGATGTGTATGCAGATTAGATACATTATTACAAAATTCCTTCTCAAATGATTGTATTTTAATTATAAATATTTTTAATTGTAGCCCTGTACTATGTCGATGGCTGAAAAAATTAGAAATCAGCCATACAAGTTCCAAGCAATATCAAGCTGAATGGCTGGATAAATATGGTGTGATAGAAAGGAATAAAATGGTTATATGTGTAATTTATAAACAAAAAAGTGATTTCACGTATATATAATGTAAAAAGACATTTTGAAATATTGCATTCTAATCTCACTATGTCAACAGGTAAAGAAAGAAAAACGTATTTTTTACCAAAGAAAAAAGAGAATTTTTCTCAAAGCAGTGTTTTAAAAAGTTTTTTGGTTCCAAAAAAATAACATTACAGCTGTTAGTTTCCTGGTTGTCCATTGCATTGCTTGCCCCGAGAAACCCCCTTTCAGAAGGAGAATTTCCTTAAAAAAAGCGTTTTTAGAATCTAGTCCCACATTGTTTGCTGAATTTAAAGAAAAAAAGCTTGATTATATAAAGCCTATAAATGAGTTACCTATAAGTTGCAATATAGTTAAAGATTGAGTAATAGAATTAGAAAAAAATATTTTTTCGCAAATACATAAATTAAATTATGCAGAAATGTATTCAATTGCTTTAGATCAGAGTAATGATATAAATAGTTTTGCACAACTAACAGTTTTTGTTCAGTATAAGTATGGGAATATATAATGAAAAAAGAGTTAATAAAACTAATAATGTTGAAAGGAAGTGTACCGTTCTTGATATTTTTAAAGAATATCATATTGCATTTAAAGAAATGGATATTGACCTTCACACAGAAAATAGTTTCTGTAACAACAGATGGTACACCTAGTATGGTAGGGAAAAATATTGGATTTATTCAATATCTTAAGCAAAATATTTCACATTTTCTGATTGAATTTCATTGTATAATACACCAGCAATTTTTATGTGCGAAGCATGGTTTTAAAACATTTTCCTGTGTAATGGCAGTTGTAATAAAAATAATCAACTTTATGAATGAAGAGTTGTTTATAAACGGCAATTTGCACCATTCTTAGAGGAAATTAAAGGCCAATATTCAGGGATTTTGACATACAACAATGTGCAATGGCTTAGTTTCGATCATCCTTAATCACTTTGTAATGTTATTGGAAGAAATTAAGCTTTTTTTAATTGAAAAAGACAATAGTCTTGATGAGTTATCCAATATACATTGGTTAAATGATTTAATGTTTTTATGCGATATCACTCAGCATTTAAATGAACTGCATAAATAACTTCAAGGGCATGGACTAAATATTTTAAAGATGTTTGAAATTATATTAATATATTTATGATGAAACTTAACATCTTTACTAAGGATTTGGAAATGAAAATTATAAAATATTTTCTTCAATAACAAAAACATTTTTAAAACACAATAATTTTTGAAAACTCTGTTGGCTTTCAAGAAAATGCAATCAATAAATATTAAATGATTATCTAGAAAATAAAACAAACTTTTAAGGAGAGATTCAATCAATTCAAAAGTTTGAAAAATACATTTCACTTTATTTTATATCCATACAAAACAAAATTTGAAACAATGTAGTTAGCCGAATTTATGTGGCTAGGTATCGATAATTTAAAAATGGAATTAGTTGAATTTCAAAGCCGAATACTGTTGAAAACAAAATTTGAAGGTTTGATTTCTGAAGTGAAACAAAACAGTGAGAAAGTAGTGCAGATAATATTGATCCCACAGCAAAAATTGAAAATGCACTACTGGCCATTAAAATGGCTATACCTAGAAGGCGACATGCTACAGACGTGTTATTTAAACAACAGGAAGAAGGAACTGTGATATGTAAATGATCAGCTTTTCAGCGCATTGAGACAAAGCAGGCGTTGGTAGTGACACCTACAATATATTTAAATGAGGAAGTTGTTCAACTGGTTTCTTATACATAAATTACATTTGAATGCTGTTGTCTGATGAAAAGTTGTTGTGATGCCTCATGTAAGAAACAGAAATGCTTTCCAGCATGTTTCTGACTTTGATAAAAGTCGAATTATGGTGTACCGGGATTGTGTGGTTTATCATATTGCAGTATTTCTTGCGTCAGTTGAGATCCAACGACTGTGTTAGCAGAATATGGAGTTGAGAGGTTCATGACTGTAATACAGAATGCCGTTCTGGATCTCAAGGGCCCCCTATCACTAGCAGCAGAGAAGACAGGCATGTTACCTGCATGGCCTTAATGGTTCATGCAGCCAATCACCAACTCTGAGTCAAGATTTGGGGTCGTGTGTAAGACAAGTGTCTGCACAAACAGTTTGACGACGTTAGCAGCAGCATGGACTCTTAGCTCATAGACCATGGCTGTGATGACCCTTGCCGCTACATCACACACAGGAGCGTCTTCAATTGGGTGATCAATGACGAACCTGGGTGAATGAATGGCGAGGGATCATTTTCAGATGAATCCAAGTTCTGTTTCCAGCATCAAAATGGTAGCAAAAGGGGTGAACACCTATTGTCAGTGGGCATTTGTCATCGTCATACCGGACATCACCTGGCGTGATGGTATGGGGAGCTAATGGATACACATCTCGGTCACCTCTTGTTCACATCAACGGCACTTTGATCAGTGCACATTACATATCTGGTGTGTTATGACCCTTGGCTCTACCCTTTATTCAGGAAAAAGCCTGCAAAACCCTACATTTCAGTAGGATAACACATAACCAGATGTTGCCAGTATTGTATGGGCCTTCCCTGGTACGGAAAATGTTTGACTGTTGCCCTGACCTTCACATTCACCAGATCCCTTGCCAATAGATGATGTCTGTTCCATGGTTGCTGAGCGACTGGCTCGTCACCATACATCAGTCACTATGGTTGATAAGCTATTGCATTGTGTTGAAGCTTCATGGGCACCTGTACCTGTACATGCCATCCAATCTGTTTGCTCAATCTCCAGGTGTATATGTGCCGCAGGTAGTTCTGGGTATCTATATACCCAAATCTCTTGGAAAATTTAATCACTTGTTATTTCTAGTACAATGTTTGTCCAATAAATATAATTTTGTTACCTGCATTTCTTCCTGGTTTAGCAATTTGAATGTCCAATAGTGTATTAAGCTAAAAGTATGGGATAATTTACCAAATAATTTTATATCAATGAAAAATAGTTAATACTCTTTTAACAATGTTTGGGTCCACATATTCAGGTGAAAAACTGTTTTCTTCAATAAATTGTGTAAAATCTTTTAATAGAAATATACTTGACACAGAATTAACTGTGAAATGCGTTAAACTAATGAATACCAAATATGAACTTAATATTAAAAAACTGTGAAAATAAACAACATCAGATTTCTCATTAAATAATACTTTATAATCATTTTTTTTATATATGTTGCTGTCCTAATTCAGCGACAGCTCTAGAAATCATAATAGGTCTCCATTTTAGTCCAAAGACTCTTTTTGTGTCTACATTTGTTATGTCTCTTGAATTCCAATTTCTTTCTTCTTTAGCATTGTAGGTTATACAACTTTTTTCACTTGGTATCTTATTTAATTATACTAAATATATATATACATATATTCATATACACATATATATATATATATATATATATTAATAAATAATATTTCATAATATATAGAGTATGTAATTTTCGTTACTCCAATTTTGAAGCCCACTAAAAATTTTTAAGTCATCAAACCACGCCCGTTTTTACCCACCAAGCCAGTTGAAGTTTAAAGATGTTTACTTTGAATAATACTCAGTTAAAAATTTTTAAACTTAACTCTGGGGAAATGTGCATTAGTGACCCACGGACAGGTACTAAAAAAATATGAACAAATTGTATTTTTTCTTATACATTATTTATAAAGTTAATTACTTGTAAATGGGTGGAAAATTGATAAACATTAGCTGTATTACCTAAAATTGCCTATTTTTCTTAGAAACTATAATGTTATTTTTTTTACTTTCATTTCTTTCTTTTTTATTCTTTTGTTTCTAATGATCTTCAGTATTATTCATATTTATTTTGCCTGCAACAAAACTGCTAAATTACAAAGCATATTATATTTTCTAACACATGTCACATATAAAATTGAAAAATTTCTGAAATTTAAAAAACAATCAATTTTATTTGGGGATTACAGTAGCATAATTAAAGGAGTATGAGTGAACTCATTGTTTATAATATTAATGAAGTAACTAGAAAATAGAGGGTTTGGGTCTTGTTTTATATTAGAACAATCTTTATCTATCAGGTAGGTCATGGCTTAATGTCATGTTGAAAGAATGAGGTGTTAAGTTAGTTGTGTGTTCCTCACTTGATCATGGTTCTAAATTATGAGATCTATTGTCAGTATACTTTATGTAACTTCTAATACTATATAAATAAATTATAAATCAGCCAACTTAGTTCTATTTTAATTTTCTGTGTAATGGAGTATACATATTCAAAATAGGTGCCGTAAAATCTGACGTATAACGCACACTTTCAACACAAAAATAGGACTGAAATTTACGGGGGCCAGTTATACGCCGGGTACAAAAATGATAGCTTTAAAAATTAAAGAAGAGATGTGCATAAAAAAAATTAGGCTTCTATATAAATCAAAATACTGTTTATTTATAAGAAATGAAATTCTTTATGAATTTAGAGGGTTGTGGATCTAGAAGTATACAATTTCTTCAAAATCTTGCTATAATACATAAAATAAATGACTTTAAAAGATAAAACCTACCGCACTTAGATTTCAGGTTTCTTCGTGAAAAAGGGGGTGCATGTTATACGGTGGATATACCTTAAAATTAAAAAATGCAGCTTGAAAGTATAGGTGCATGCTATACGCCAGATTTTACGATCTATGCAAATAAAGATATATTAAGATAAATATCTTAAATATAGTAGTATACATCCAGTGTGTTTTTTATGTTACATATCATGTTAATCATATGGTATCGATTGTACAAAAATACCTTTTTATCTTAATTTTTTCACTTACAATGAAATATGAAATGTCCAATAACATTTTTTATTATTCTAGAAGGAAGAAAGTATTTTTAAAAAATAAACAATATTTTTTTTTATTTTATGTAAAATATCTGAAAAACCTTCTCGTTTTTTTTTGAGAAGGGGAAGAAAAAAAGAGTGACATTCTTTTTCTTTAGCTGAACCTGAAGATCTTGAATCTTCTATTGAAGACATCAAAGAACCAAAAATGCCGGAACCTTCTGAGGTATCTGTCTTTGATCATTCTAGTTATGCCAGATCTCAACTGAAAGTTTTGACTGAAAGACTGAGCAATAAGAAACAAGCATTGGATGCTTTAAAGAACAATCCCAAATGTGAGAAAAAGGTATACTTTTTTGAAAAGCTTCAGAAGTTGATGTGTAAATCTATTTCTTCTTGATTAAGGTGTAACTTTACACTAAGTTTTTAATTTATCTTTTTAAAGTTGCTTTTAAAATTAAAAAGAACAAAAAACAATGTATACTTTTGAAAATGAAAAGTATTTCTTCTATTGTTTAGGTTGTGCATGTAATGAAAAACTACTCATATTAAAAGTTGCTTTTGAACAAATGTATACTTTTGAAAATGAAAGTATTTCTTCTATTGTTGGGTGCATGTAGAAAAACTACTGATGGAAGATCAAAAAGCTTTAATGGCACAGATTCTTCATCCCTGTTTTAGAAAAACAGCTATTATCTGTTCATTCTGAAATATATGTTTTTTTGTTAAAGAAATCCTTTAATAGAATAAATCATTGTCTGTTGTAGCTCAAAGTCCTTACACTGGCATGGTGGGGAAGTTAAGAGAATGGGATACCAACACAGGTATCACCTTTGTCACTTGATCATGGTTCAAAGTTATGAAGTCTGTAAACAATAGCCTTTTCATTGTTTTAAAGTGCAACATTAATAAAAACTCACTCATTTTGTTGAATAAATAATGATTTTAAATTATTTTATTTGAAAGATTTTTATCAGATTCTTCAACATGCTCAAATTTATTTACTGTTCTAATATAAAGAAATCTCGGAAGAGCTACCATTTTTGTAGAATTTTTTGTAGGTACTTTAAATTCGCATCTTTATAATGTATTTTTGTGTAATTTTTTTTGATGCAGCTTTCCAGAGTTACATGCATTTTCATGTTTGAGAAAGAATGCATGACAGTTTTGATAAAAGATTGCGAACTTGTCTTCTCTACTCTAATTTATATTTTTGATTTCCTAAGTGGTCTATTGTGTCTATATATTAAAATATGTAAAATCATAATAATTTTCATATTTTTAAAATTCTTGAAGGAGTTTTTAAAATTAGGTTTAAAACTTCTTATCTTTTAACTATGTTTTTTTTTGTAAGCATTTTATTTTTTTATGAGCTTTCATTCATTGTGTGATGTTGAGTTTCAGTTGATATTTTATGTATATAGGTTGTTGCAATGTTGGAGACTGAAATTGAAAATTTAATTCAAGAACAAAATAAACTGGAAAACCACATAGAGAAAACAGAACTGTGGATAGAATACTTGGGAATTTGGCAAGCTTCAATTATGGAAGCTATGGTAAATTTTGTTCAAATGATTAAAATATTGTAGCTAGTAGTCTTTCTCTGTATATACTTTTTTTGTGGAAATTTTATTATTTGGGGGAACAACTACACTGATTTCCGAAGATGAAGTTACAACCAATTCTTTCATGCTGATTATTAAAAGTATAAAAATAATGGTAAAAAAAATATAGTTTATATAAATGAGAAACCTCAGTAAAACCTCATGAAACAACTATACCCAATGCATTTTTTAAAAAGATGAAATGGACACTTATGTAACAGTTGGAAGGAACTGTGAATATCTCACTTGTTATTTTTGTAGATTTTTTTATGGTTGTTGATCTTTAATTCCCCCGCCCCCATGTTATTGTCATCATTTTTCAAATGGTATTGCTAGCCATGTCTATACTTAATTCATTTAGATAGCAAGCGAATGAACAGACGGAAAGAGTATTATCACAAACTGAGGCTCTCGATGGTTCAATGCAGTGATTCTCAAAGTGGTCTATATCGACTCCCAGGGGTCTATGATAACCTGCAAGTGGTCCACGTCAGCAAAAAAATAATTTGGGGGTCCATGAGATGTAATTAGGGATCTATGATAGTGATTCTTATTAAACCAGATGGTGACTTTAATTTGAAAAGAAAATTTAATCAAGTGGAAACCAGATTTTACCTGTTTGATTGATTTCTTTACTTTCTTACTTCTTTTAAGGATGTTAATTTGCATCTTACAAGGTGACAGCATAAGTTTTATTAAAACAAGGATCATCATTTCAGTGTTTCTTTCCAGAATTAAGCTAAAGGAGTATAATATTGGACATAGTTAATTTTCCCAGTTTCTCAATTGGCCATAAACAATCCACCAGGAAAATGACTTCATCATTTAAATGTTCATCATTTAAATTCCCTTTATTGAGATTTTGAAACTAGATTTGAGAGTTCTTTTATGGTAATTACAATAATAGGCAATTAATTCATATGGTCACATTGGGGGAAAAAAAGTCACATTACAAAAGGAACTGATCGGATAGACAGTAACCGAGATCTTAAAGTAAAGTTCAGAAACAAAAGCCAGCAATTTTGGCTTTAAAAAACCTTACTTGTTATTTATCCCGAATTAGCGATTTCTGTGAGAAAGTTTTTAATTGCTTTTCCAAGTGAGAAGTTTCAGTGCGGCTACCGAACTCTTTTTTTTTAAAAAAGGAAGGAGGAAAAAGACTGGACATTACTAACTGAAAGGATTTTGAATCAAACCTGACAAGACTGATGCCAAATATTGGAAATTTGTTATTGAATCACAGATTTATCCCTCCCATTACAAGCATTTCTTTGTTGATCAGTTAATTTATGTACCAGTTATTTTATGTATTGATTAAATTTTAATTTATTTAGCATGTATTTCTTAATTTTTAAACACTATTCTTCTTTACGGTTAGAAATTTAAAAGTAAATAGCTCTATACCAGCTGTCAAAAAGACATTTAAGTTGATAAATTTTCAGAAATTCAATATTTGTTAAACAGAGGTCTACCCAAAACCGAAAAACATGACAAGGGGTCTATGAGACAAAACAGTTTGAGAACCTCTGGTTTAATGTCTTGTAATCCATTAAAAAGATTCTAGAATCAATTTAAATCTGAAAACTCAGTATCAAGAAGATTTGTTCCAAATCTCCCTTGAGTTAGAACTCTGCTTTCTAGCTCTTTTGATTCAAAAGAGGGGGAACATTACTGGGATGTGAAAGCCTCTTACCATGTATTAAAATCTCTTAATACTAACCTGCATGTGCTCCTTGGAAGAATTCTGAATACTGTGAAATATCAAACCAGATCTTTATTGTACATGTCTTACCATATGCTGGTGTTCTTGATGATGAATTCATTCTAATGAACAATAATTCTTAACCTCACAGAGCTATGCTTATTGGAGATCTATCTTAGCGTCTTCATCTGATTGAGCATCTTTGGGATTACCTCAGCAGACAGGCTGTCTAGAGTCTTCCTCTGTGATCATTAAATGGGTTGTGTCATGTGAGGTCCTTTTTTCCCCCATCATTGACCAATATCTTAATTGACAATATGGAAAGTCAATGCTGCCAATGCATATATGATAATTGGAGCAGTCACATTCTTTATTAGAATCCATGTATTTAATTTTTTTTCTCTCTATCATATAGTAAACTCTTTCAAAACTGTTATACTGTATTTATAAATCATATCTGTAGCATTAAAATTCTGTAAAATGCAATAAGTAACTATTTTAAGTGCAATTTTTCTAAATTTCATGTTTTTATGTTCATTGTTTTCAAATTGACCACAAAAGACTGGTTGTACCTTAATTTATGGAAACAAGTGTATTATTATTTGATTTAATTAATGTATCTTTTGAATGAGAATCCATAAGTTTAATATTAACATTAAAAGTTAAGGAAAAAATTTATTTACTTTGATATTTTTATGGATAATATAAAATATAACAAATTTAGAGTTAACTGATTGGAAGAAGGAATGAAGGCACTTGACTTACAATCTTTCCATTTTTCAATCAGTTCTCCAGCTTGCCCTTTGTGCAATGCTACAGGCATGTGTGAAAGCCATTTTATCTCTTGTTCCAGACTCAGAGATGTAGCAGCAGCTATTACTGTAAAAAAATCATTGTAGATTTTATTGTATCTCGAATTGTATTGGGCTGCTCCTCATAGATTGATGACAGTCATGATGCCTAAGTCTGGCATAGGATTAAAAACTTATTATTAATCTTAGTAAAAATTAAATAAATTTTATAGTTATATTTAATACATCTCACTTTTGAGTTCATGTTGCTAGTTGTGAATTATAAAAATGGTAGAAAATATCAGAAATATAAAATATTAATCTTATGGAATATTTTTAATCATTCTGAGTAAATAAGTCAGTCTGTGTGTGAGAGCTCTTGAAATAAAATATGCATTTATATTCCAAATCTTAGTTGTTTCCCTCCCCCTCCTAGATTATCATTTTGTATGAAAAAAAGAAAATTTAACATCAGGACCCCCCACCCCCATTTTTCCCGTTGCATTAAAAGAGGTTGTTATAATTACCAAGCTAACATTAGAGCATTTTTCAAATAAAATGTCCAACAGTTTGCTTATTCACCACTGTTAATGATAAAGGAAGGCATCTCATATTTAGTTTCTTGAGTTGACGTAAATGTGATTAAAATTAAATTGGTGTACAATGAAATTCATTCTACAAAAACTTCTTAAATGTTAGACAATTTTTTAAAAGCTAAACAGAAATTTAAAAACTGAACTCAGTGGTGCAACAGCCGATGAAGGCCAAGGCCTACTGTGCCTGTCTCATTTTACCTGACCTTAGGTGTTGGGGTGGATGTGCAGATGTTTCAATCAAGTGATTAGTCTGATGCAAAATCTCCAGTGTTCAGTTCCCAAACAAGCTTAGTACTCATTTATTGATCCACTGAGAGGATGAAAGGCTGAGGTCACCTTGCCCAGCCTGGGATTTGAATCCTGGACTGGGGTTCACTACCACTCAGCCACTGGGTTTATGAAATTTAAAAAGTTGATATAAATATAATTAATTTATGTGGAGGACTGGTTAATTGCAATTTTTTTTTTAATGTTTTAACAAAAGTAGCTTAGAAATAGTATGTTATTTAACCTCTAGATGAAAAAGAATCAATGTGATCATATTTGATGTTTTACAGAAATAAATTCTATAAAGGAAAACACCTGAATGAATGAAGGATGAATACTGTGTCTAAGTAGTTGCTTAAGAACTTAACATTAAACTGTCTATTTGTGTCATGAATGTTAAAAAACATTACTACTAAATATTATATAAATGCTACAAATGTCACAATTATTTAGAAAATATCTTGTCTTGCATTTTTGTATTTTTAATATTTATAGATGTGATTATTTTAGAAATTGAGATTTGGCAATAATTAATCATAACATCTATACATTGATTAGTAAAACAATAATCTTTTAATAATTGGATTTATACATTTAAAACTCTACTACAATTAGGAAATTTGCAGAAAATAACTGGAGCTGCTACACATTTTAGATTCAACAATATCCAAATCATGTCATATGTTATAAAAGTCCAGAGTCTGTTGTCAGCTTTATTACTTAAACAGATCAAAATTATAAAGTGTATCAATAATTACTTACTATACTGTTCTTAAAAGAATTTATTAGCTTAAAGAATTAATGTAACCAGTTATTTTAAATTGAGTCATTCCTAATTTATTTTGTTTGAAGATTTGGCTTTTGAAATCCTGATATCATATCTTTGTTACTATTATTTATATCAATCAATATTCTTAAAGTAATGCAAAGCAAACAAAATTATGATTTAAAAAAAATTATTTGCTTATTTTGGCTTTTTTTCCCCATGATTTTAGGAAAAGAAAGAAAATGATAAAATTGTTCCATACTTTATTATAAGAGTTCATCTGGCTAATGATGCTGAATTTATTCCTAACAGAATGGCTGGCTGGGTTGTTGCAAGAAGTTTGAATTCCTTCCACAGTCTGCATCAAAAATTGGTACCAGTAAGTGAGATGGAAAAGATTCCCAAATTCTAATAATTTGAAAGTTTTAATACTCCATTTATGGTTACATCATGATTACTAAATCATGAGTTAAATGAACTGTAAGTTATAGTATTAATAACAAGTGAGCTATATGTTCCAGCATTGATATGAATTTTTCTTATCATTCAGTTTGTTGTGAGAGAAAAATTACCTTTGACATTTAAAATATTTTTTAGAAAAGTTACATTTATCTTTTTATCAACCAATCCTCCATAAGTGATTGTTGTTTATGGGTATTTTGTTTCTTAAGCTCTTTCATGACACATCTTATTTGTTTTGCTCTGAACTGAAATCTATGTTGATCAAAATAATTTAATAATAGCTTTATTGTGCTTTTCAAGGTCCTTAGAATGTGTAATTGGAGTCTGTTTTTATACATCTTCCTCTTTATTATGACAATTATTTTGAAGCATTGTTTTGTCTGTGAAATAGTAATTTAAAAGCAACTAATTGCTTCTGAGCATTTTGTATTAATTTAATATTTATTCATCAACATATTAAATTCTTTATTTTACTTATTTTTGTACTTTTCAGGCTGCATCTTGGTTGAAAAAGATTGATTTGCCAACAAAACCTATTTTTAAGACTTTTGAGCGAAATTACTTAGAGAAAGCCAAGCATTCTTTACAAACATTTCTCTCTGTAAGGACTATAATGTTTATATTCTATATCATAATTATGCAAATAATGTTTTATGTCTCAAATCTGTGTGTGTGTGGGGATTAAAACACATCTCTGAAATCTGAAAATATATTATATTCCTGTTTGTAAAAAATGCGACACCATAAAAGAATCATCAGAATTAAATTAACTTTGCAGTAAATATCAATTATAGGATGTTACGTAAAATAGTAAAGTTTTAGAGCCACCACGCATGCGTGGCGTGCGCAGCACCCTCTGAACTGATGCTGAAAGCATATAATAGAGGGCTGTAATGGTACGTTGAAAATATTTAATGATTATTTGTTAGTGGCGAACGTTTAGTGAGACCTAAATATGACTCCACGATGAAATAAGGAGAAATTCCAACAACTTACGGACTTTGAACGGAAGAGGATTGTCGGCCTTCGAGAAGGAGGATTTTCCTATCGCGCAATAGGAGCTCGTGTGCAGCGGAATAGTTCCACAGTGATGTGAGTTTGGAAGTAGTGGACCAACGAGCATAAAACAACTTGAAAAATTGGCAGTGGATGACGGAAGGTGACGTCAGCATGCGACGGTCGACACCTGCTCCGCATGGCGGTGAATGACTGTGCAGCTTCCTCCAGTCAGTTGGCAACACGTTGATCTACTGCTACAGGTGTACTAATGTCGGCTTCATCAATTTGTCAATGTCTGCTGCACCATGGATTGCATGCAAGGGTGCCTTTATACAAGATCCCCCTCACGGCAAACCTTCGACGGCTGCGTCTGCAGTGGACTCATGAGCACAGAGCCTGGCAAGCTGATTGGCTTCAAGTTTTCTTTACAGATGAATCACTCTTCAATTTGTGGAACCATGATGGCTGCATTCATGTTAGACGCTATGCCGGTGAACGCTGCCTTCCACAGAGTGCGTTATAGAACGCAATAGTGGCCTAACTACCGATGTTATGGTTTGGGATGCAATTTCGTATCATGGACGATCCAATTTGCTACAAATTGAGGGTAATCTCAATAGCAACAGGTATGTCCGTGAAGTACTACATCCCGAAGTCGTTCCCTTCCTTCAAAGCATCCCTGGAGCTATCCTTCAGCAGAATAATACACGCCCACATGTTGCAAAGACTGTTCGAGACTTCTGTTCAGCCCAACACATGCAACTTCTTCCTTGGCCTCCTTATTCACCGGTTATGTCGCCTATAGAGCATGTGAGGGATTTGGTTGGTCGGCGTCTCGCTCATGATCCCCGCCCTGCAGCTTCAAAAGATGAACTTTTGCTGTGTATACAAGCAATATGGAATTCTCATCCACAATCAGACATTCAAATCTGTTTGACTCTATACCACTTCGTATAACAGCACTTATTGCAGTGCAGGCTACACCAAATATTGATTTTGGACACTTAATATTGTTTTTTTGCTTTGAAAGTTTCGTCATTTATTTGTACTAATACAAGTCGTTTGTGCATTAAATTTCATCTAATTCTGATGATTCCGTCATGGTGTTGCATTTTTCACAAACAGTAGTTTATTTATCATTATGATTAATAATTTAAAATCTTAAATTTCACACAAAATGGTTATTTTATAATTAATCATAAGTATTGAATTAAAAACTTTTAAGATAAATATTTGAATTTTGTTTTGGAGATACTTATTTCTTATATGTATTTTAACGAATAATATAAGAATTTAATATTGATGTATTGATTTCTTAAAATCTTATTATTTATCATTTTAACTTTTTAGGCAGTGACTAAAGATGATGGTTTGAATAAAAGTGAAGCTTTATATGATTTTTTGAGTCCAAGTCCTGAATATATGAAACACCCACCATGTCCTCCAAAGAAACCTTGGAAATTGAACATTCTGCAGTTTTTTAAAAAGTAAATGGCTGTTTGAACTCATTCTTAAATTTTCTATTTTTTGACTGTATTGAGATTCATATGATGAAACTGTAGAATCAGTTGTAGAACAGATATTGTTAAGTTCATTGCAAAACAAAGGTTTCTGATAAGATCGGACAATAATCGAGTCACGAAAATGATATTTGGTGCCAGATTATTTGGTACTCAAAAAAAAGGAAGACCTAGAGTTAGGTGGATCTATTGCCTAGAAAAAGATTTTAAAAGGATTAATGTCAGAAACTGGAAAAGTCAGACCAAGAACAGGATAACCTAGAAGGGAATTCTTGGGAAAGCATAGGCCAACCCTGGGTTATTGTGCCATTGGGGAAGGAAAGAAAGGAAGTTCGTCAATTTGAAAATTAAAGAAGGGTAGGGGGAATTAAGAGAAAAAAATGTTTTTAATTTTTTTAAAAATCTGAACTTTAACTAAAAAAGCTAACGTTGAATGTCTATTTAATCTTTTCATTAGTTCAGTATCATGCAAAGATTTTTTTTGCAATGAAGTTAGAAGACTATTTGAGGAAATACAAAGTAATATCTTCATGACAATATAAAAATGTTTTTTTTTGCACTGGATATTTAAAAAAATCAACCATTAAAGTTATTAAAAAACTGGTCTTAGCACCACAAAATAGATTATAGCATTTATAATTCTTTTAAATATTTATCAATTTGATCTATTATTATTATTATTTTTTTAAAAAAATCATTATATGGATTTTTGGCAATAAATAATGCCAATAATTATTAATGCATGTATTGAAAAAATTAAAAATAATTTAAATTTTATTTTAAATCCATCAAAAGTGTTGAAAGAAATTTTAAAAGTTTAGTTTTTTGAAGCAAGTGTAACATTATGTAAGCTATAATTATAGCAACATATTTTACATATTTAATTGCATTGCTCCCTGCAAGAAATTGTATCTTATATTGAATATCATCTTATAGAATTCCTTCCTTTATAAAAATTTGAAATCTAGTCCTATTTAACAAAAAAATTAACAGGTATCTAATTTAAAATTTAATTATATGACATTAAAATTTTTATTAAATATTATTTACTATCAATATTGTTAAGTTATTCATCTTTTACTTGCAAAAATTTATAAATAAAATATACTTATTTTTTTCTTTTCATTAATGTAATAAAATAAACTTTCTGTTAAAAAAAGTGATTCTTTCAACTTTGAAATTTTTTCCTTTGATTGAACAAAATGTATTTTAAGAATCTATGTTTAATGAATTTATAAAAGGATTATTAATGGCACTTTTTGAAATACTGTTTCAGTTTTAAAATCTAATTTCATTTTTTTTTCAGTGTTCAGAATACATTGGTGCAATTTGATGATGCAGATGATGAAGAATTACTTTTTCTAGATGATATAGACAAGTAATATATATTAATATATATATATATATATATATATATATATATATATATATATATATATATATATATATATTATAATATTGATATTTCACAAATATATAATTTTTGTGTAGTAAAAAGTTTGGTTTTTTGTGAACGATATGAAAAATCATATTCTAAGGGAATTGGATATTAATCCCTTACTAGGATCTTTTAAAAAATTAATATGAACTGATCCTGCTTTCTCTGGTGTTTAACTCTTTCTTACAGGAAGTATGAGTGCATTTTAAACATAGTTTCTTTTTCTTTTGTAATCTGAATTTATTTTTTATTTAGATATAAGCATATAATTGAAAAATTTCATAATTTTTAATCAACATTTCAGTTTAGAAAAATTTATTCTTATTTTATAGCGTTTCATTGAGAACATTTTATTTTTCTTATGGAAGAAAATATATAAACATAAAAATAATCATATTATAAGGGGTGTGACCCAATGTAATAAAGGGACACGCAGGGAAGGGGTTCTTAATTAAGTCCACTAGTTAATTAAACACGTTTATTAGACAAAACAAACATTTACATACATAACTAGAGAACTAACAGTTACAATAGAATTGAAAGGGATCGGAACGCATGCTCGTACGTCCTTACAGTTCCGAAGCTTGGCCATTACTGAAGATTGTTCTAGCCGCTAGAGGGCGCGATAGCCTTTCTACTGTTCATATGGGAAGAGTTTATAATCTCCCCCTATGGATCCGACGACGTCCCGGCGAGGAGACATAATTAGCTGTTGTAGTAGTAGCTCTTGTTGAGGGATGGATGGTTCTGTTGGAAACTGCTGTTGTAGCAGTCGACGGGCTTGGAACATGTTTATTTTGTGATGTGGATGTAACTCTTCGTGGTCGGCCTCTTTTCCGAAGTGGAGCTACCGGAGAAGTGTTTATGTCTTTAACAGGTGTTAAAGCAGAAGTATGGTAAGTAGCAATCGGTTCAGATGGATTGGCAAGACTTGCGATAACATAAGAAGTCGGTGACTTTTGGGTGAGAATTAGATATGGACCGTCACGCTTTGGCATGAACTTGGAAGTTTTCTTGTTCTTTGCACTACTGATGGGATGTAAAGTAACCCAAACTATATCTCCAGGAGAATAATAGACTGGACGGCGATTTTTATCATATTGCTTTTTTCGTTGATCTTGCTTTGTTTCTATTCTTTCTCGTATGTCTTCAGTAATAGTTGCAAATCGTTTTAAATAAGGTGTTATTTCGGCAACAAAATTGTCATTGTGAACGACACTTTTGAAATCTTGCACCACATCGTCTACAGTTCGTAGCTCTCTCCCGAATAGTAGGTAAGCAGGAGTGTGACCTGTAGTATCACAGACAGTTGTATTCATGGCAAAACGTATGACTGGGAGTTTGGAATACCAACTAGAATGATCGTCTCCAACAAGTATTGCAAGTCGGGGTTTAAGGTCTCTGTTTTTTCACTCTACTGGATTAGATTGTGGTGAATAAACTGGTATGAAGTTTTGACTTATATTTAAAGTAAAGCAAATCTGTTGTAGAACAGCACTGACAAACTGTGTTCCATTGTCACTGATAATTCGTCTTGGTATGCCATGACACATGAAAACTTCTTCTATCAGAGTTGGAATTTAACTGCTTATCTTAAACATCGAGCAATCTGTGTTATTAAGTAGATTATGAGCCTACAGCCTCCTGACTGGAACATCTGCTCATGCACCTCAGGGCCCATGGTCATGTATACTGAGTTGAACTCAGTAGGTCTTGGCCTTCATGAGCTGTCGCGCCACTGAGTTAAGTTTATGAGCATACAGAGTATTAAAAATATTATAACTGAAATTTATAAGTTTTTTTTATTTGAAGCTTTTAATTTTATTCAATTGTAGTATATGCACTTGTTATTTTTTAAGATATGAAGTAAAAAAAAAAAAAAAAAAAAAGTTATTTCTAAAGCAATAATTATTTTTAAAATATGAAGGTTCTCTTTATTTTCTGACTTAAGAAATAATGCTTTTTGTTGAAAAAAAAAACTCTTTTCAGTAAAGAAGATCGAAGAGATTCAATTGCAGAACCTCTTTATACCTTAATTGGAGAAATTTTTGAATTAAAAGGTGTTTTTAATTGGCTTAGAAGATCCTTGATAATGTTTGTGCAAGTTACTTATGGGCAAACTATAAATAGGTGAGTTTGCATTATGTTACATTTGTAATGTTAGGAAAAAAATTTTAGAATAAAAAAATAATCCAGCTATTTATATTTATATCCAGCTATTTAGCTTATAATATTATTTATCACTTCAATATATATGTATATTAAAACTCTAATATTTTCTCTAATACTTGAATTCATATGCCATCTTATTATATTTAGATTCCAATTAAAAAAATAAAAGGAAATTAGCATTAAAACATTTTTTTAGCAGAACATTTTCAAAACAGCTGCCTATGTATAATCAGTTGGAGTAAATATTTAATTGTGCTTAAATATGATGAAACTGTTCTCATATGAACAATGGATTGTTTGAAATTATTTTTTCATCAGGGTAATATTATTATCATTTTCATATGATAAGAAAAGTAATTCCAGATCATTTAGAAGATTTTTAAATGTATTTCTAATTTCTATATTTTATTCTATTAGCAAAATATTAGAACTTTCATTAGTAAACAAAATATGTGAATAGTTTTAAAACAAATATATGTAAACTATTCATGAAATCTTTTCAATCATTATTTTTTGATAAATGGCTATTACAAATGAAACAATTCACCTAAACATAATATTTCCGCATTACTTTTGGAATATAAAAAATATGCTTCCCGTTTTTTTGGATATAGTTTATTATTTCTATTGATATGGGTTTTTTATTAATTCCATACATTTTCTATTTTTCAGCATCACTTTTTATTTGGCTAACCTTTTTTGCAAGCCTGCCTCATTACTGAATCATATTCTCAGGATTGCTCACTAATAGGTTCTACTTTTTAACACGCTTTTATAAATTTCACTTGTACGTTATGGAATCTTTGAACTCGATTTTTACCCACTTTAAAAAGTCAGATTAATTCGAAATTTTGCACACTTGTCAAGGACCGATGACAATACAATAATTTCATAATTTTGTTTCATTATCCTGATCAGGATCCTCATAAATAAGGATTTTAAGGATATCGAGATTTGGTGACTAATTGCATAAATCATTTTCAGATTTGGCAACTTAAAGGTTAAGGAGCAACCCTAAAACTGTGAATAGGCTTGCGGTTAATCCAAATGAAACAAAAAAAAAGGGTTTTATAGGTGCATAGTTTTCATGAAAATGGAAATAAAAAAAAGACTCTTGCATGTGAATACAAATTATTTATGCTCTAACTGCTAAAATTTTTTTTCTTTGGATAAAGCAATATGTTTAAAAGAGATGATATGAATTAACATTATAGCAATACATTTAAAAGGTGATTATAGGATTGACATTTAATACTTCTTATCACACTTTTATTAGTTAGACCTGTATCTATAGAGACAGAATCTTTGAAATATAATGATATGGGACTCATCGGAGGCCCTGTAAACATAGAGAATAAATACCCTTCAGACCTGTTAATTAATATCCATTGAAGGGCAAGACTTAATTCCAACAGCCACATGATTCCGGCACCAAATATCAAACTCAAGGATAAAAATTCAACAAAGAATAAATGATAGTTTTAAAAACTAAAAAAACAGGCTTTTATTGTTGATCAAATTAAAAAATGAAAAATAAATTATAGTTTATGTATATAAAAAAAACTAAACACACTTTTATAGTGAATCGAACAAAAAAGTTAAAAAAAATAATTCTTAATATAAGAATAAAATGATTAACGAGAAAATTAATGCCTTTGTGGTAAAAGTGTGAGGTGCTTGCTTTGTACTATATTTTTACACTAACTCAGTATTTCAGAATAGAACTAGTAAGAAATTATAACAATTAATATAGAGCACCCACACCTTTTACCACAATGACATTATCTCGTTAATCATTTTATTCTTATATTAAGAATTATTTTTTTACCTTTTAGTTCGATTCACTGTAAAAGCGTGTTTTTTAGTTTAAAAAAAACTAATTTATTCACACTACTAAGTGTAACTTAAGAAAAAATTGTATAAATTGAATTTATGGTCCAATTTTATTTTCAATTTTTAATACATTGTGAGAGGAATACATAGATAGTTATAAAAATGAGTTTTTGCTCTTTATCATTATATTTTCTTTAAAAATTGAAAAATAATGAATTTTGCAATAATAATTTTTTGTATTCACATCAAGTAAACAAAAACAAGAAAAAATATTCAGCTAATCATGGAGTTTATTTCACACAATAAATTAGTAAAAATTATTTAAAATCCCTTTTGTAAAAAAAAGTATAAAAATTATGAAAAAGAAGCAATATTTCAAAAAGTAGACAATATATGATATTCTTTAAAACATGGGTTTATACAAAGTCTTACATTGCATTTTATAAAAACATAATGTCTGTTGCAGTTTTTTTAGCAATGGAACAAATTGTACATCATCTGTGGATGGGCTGGGCAATTTGTTTTGGCTTGCAGGCTACATTGTGGGAGCGGAGGATACCAGATAACTACATCTTTTAAAAATGATTGCATTCATTGTAAAAAATATTAATTATGTTAAATAAAATGGTGGAAGTTTTTTATTCAATTTAATTAGTGTGCTAATTGCATATTATCTTTAGCTGCATGCACATTTAATTTTAGAATCAGTTCAATGAGACAAATCTACCCCCTCTATCATACTTTTTTACAATTTTTTTTTTGAATCATGAGTGAGTTTGCTTGTTGAAATTCTCATTACAGCCTACAAATTTATGTCAACCAACTGGAACCTATATTTACTGTTGAACTTCATGCAAAAAAATCTTTTCTCACAAATATATGTCGACTAAAGTATAAAGAACAATTCCACAGCAAATGTCTTCATACATGGAAATTTTTCAGCTGACAAAGATTTGTAATATTCAATATCATATCATCAAACATTTCCTCACACAGTTATCTGACTGCAAGTTAATAAATTCAAGCTGTAATTCCTTAGGTGCTGTAGTAATATCAGCAGTAATGGGATAACAGAGCAAACTGAATTTAGGCTCAATTTTCTTACAATTTTGAAATCTTCTTGTGACTTCATCCAGATGATCTCTTAGTAGAAACATTTCCACAGTTACTTTGTTTTCCTAATAAAGAAATTCAGCTTTCCTATTGTGCAAAAATTGAAACAAATCCTTAATCCCACACAATAGAAATCTCGGTTCAAAGTAGATTTTCTGACTGTCTTTGCAGGCCTCTATTTGCACAATCCTGGTCTATGGCATTCTTCTCACTTTTTAATTTAAAGTAGAAAAATATGTCGCAGAAAGTCTTAAAGAAAAGAGTGATGATCTTGCAATGAACTTCCTTTTGACCCTGTAATTTTCAAATATTTATTCCAGGAGTGATGTCTTTAGTTCAAAAATTTTACATTAATGAAATATTGGTATCCATGAACAAAAAAACGTTTTTTGTATCACTGAACCGATTTTCAAAATGATGGATGAGTCAAGATTGTGTCTTCTGTGTCGATGTCTCCTATGTATTAACTATAATCTAAAATGTGGCACAAATATGTTTGTTTTAGTATGCACGTCTAAGATCTTAGTAAAGATGATCCCCCCAAAATGGGTCTTGGCAGACCACACACACACACCGGTCGATCGAGATCGACAATGCCCACCCCTAGGTTAAAGTAATTATAGTAATAAGAATTTTAATTTTAAAAATCTCAAGTTACCTAATTTCAAAATTTTCTTTTTATGTTATTTTTTTTCCTATTTTGGAAATTTCTTGTAGGATGCAATTCTTCCTTTAGAATAGCTTATATATTTTTCTTATTTTTATTGCATAAAATTGTCTTTACCTTTATTGTTCCTAATTTAACATTGATATCTGTAATTGCATTCAAAATAAAAAGAAGAAACCAATTTTAAAAGAGGTAGAAGGGAATGGTAACATTGTTAATAGAATAAATAATCTATGTAACTGAAGAGTACTTCAGATTATGTCCTGCCAAAAACTCGCATATATGCAGGGTTAATAGTTGTCAAATCTCGTACTGCTTCAAGTTCTCTTAATAGTTAAATATAAAAGTTTGGGAAATGGGCAAATGATTGAGGTGTTGTCTTTGTTAATTGAAACTTGGTTTGAAATAAGAAGTTTGTCATCAGAGTAGCTTTCGTATTGCTGCAATATTTAATTCAATCAACAGAGCAGAAATCATTGAGAAATCAGGATTATTTTGATATTAAAATTAAATTTCAAGTTTGGAATCGTCATATGAAAAATTTTCAACTATGTTCTCATGTCATTCTGATGACAGTGTAGATTATTATAAGCTTAACATGAAAGAACCTTAAAAAGCAGCAGCAGTCAAGTTTACTAAAGCTTATATTAATTCAAGAGAGCAAAAAAGATATTTCTCATTTAATCATAATCTTTTATCCATATCAATATGCCCAGTTCCTAATGTTAACTTATTTGATGCATCAATCATTTATTTTTTAAATGGTATTTCTAATATGTTAATTTATGTTAAACATTTTTTACGCAAATTTTAAAAATATTTAAAATTGTTTATGAATTATAAAATGTTTTCCTTTTCATATTGATGCAGACTAATTGTATCAGTCTTAATAAAATAATACTGAAACCTTGTATTTAAAAACAAATGAAAATTCCTTCTGGAACAAATTTTTATTTTAGAATGCGTATAGAAATGTGAATTTATTTGTATATTTTTAGGCAGTTAAGAGAAACTGTGGAATGGGTGTTGTCCGAGCCAATGCTTTTGTTTTATTTGCAATTGTTTCGTGACACTATGTGGCCAAGTGATGAGCTTGCTCCTAAAGCAGAAGAACGGACAAAGGACCAGAAAAAAACTACTAAAATAATGGCCAAACAAATGTTTTTAAACAATACCCCAGGTATTATATTCATGAACTAAATATTTTAGAATATACATATTTTTCAAGTTTTATAAAGAAATTTATAAGATTTTTTTTTGTGTAGAACTTTTGAATAACTTAATTGGAGCTCAAAATGCCAAAAAAGGGTTCTCAAAAGTGTTTGATGCTTTGCAGAATAAAAACTTTAACAAACAACTACTTTATGTGAGTATTTTAAAATTTGTAAAATGTTATTGAGTATATTAATACTTTTATGAAATAATTATGTATCTTTCTTTTTTTAGAAACTTTTTGAAGCTTTTCTATATAAATATGCCCCAGAATTGAAGAGGATAACTTCTTTGTACAGTCTTGACAGGAAAGACACTGTAATGTGAATTTTTTTGGTACATAAAAAAATTTGTATGTGAAAGATTTTACTGCCTGATATATATCACATTCCATGAACTTGTTTACTAATAATACTTCCTGTTATAGCTAATTGCATGTGATAAAAAATTACTAGGCACATTTTGTAAATATTTTTCCCAAGTATAACATTAAGAGCTTGTTTTCATGGAATGTAAACACAAAAAAGTGTTTTATAATCATTATTTATTACATAAGTGTACATTATTGTTATAGAAAGTATATTTATTGTTGAAGGTTCAATTATATGGAATGTGTGATTGTTATATTTAGGAAGTTAAAATGTTTTTTTTTATGCAATTCTATCTTGTACAAATTATCTAAATTAAGGAATTTTTTATTAAATTTAGCAAAAATAAAATATTTTTCATTCTATTTATATTTGTAAAACGTTCTTACAATCATTACACTGGGGGAAAGTAATTTCAGTAACTTGTTTTTGAATAACATTTGGCCTCAGGGTCCAAAAATAACAATTTTTGTTTATCACATCAATAGTTTAAGCTACAAGATACCCTCTGTCTCGAAAAGTCATACAGAATGTGCATATAAAAATGTTTGCTTATAGCTTTTTCTAGTGTTTAATCTGTGGACATTCTCACCTGATGCTCCAACAATATTCAGCCATCATATGTACACTCCGCTTACCTTGATCCTGTGCCTCTATGACTTTCAATGACTGCAGTAAGATGGCTATGTAAAAAATGCAATTTGATAATTATGTTACTACCAAGCATTTCGAAACTGTCCAAAAGGTGCCGAACAATTTTCGTGTAATTCTGTGCTCATGTATTTCTAAGAAAGTCATTAACAATGTCAAGCAAGCATTCTTTTGAAGTTCTGTCATTGTTCTAATGTAATTTTCATTTTTAACAAGCTGCTGAATTTGTGTACCATTAAACAAGTTAGACTTGGAAATGCTGAAATGAGATAATCAAAATACAATTGGAACTCTATATAACAAAGTCGTTAAGTCCCAAAAAAAGTTTGTCATATGGAAAATTCGTTATGTAGAGTTTCATTTTTCAATTTTCTTTATAAACCACATAAAACAAATTTTAAATTCATAAACACTATTTATTAAAAAAAGTAATTATTCAAACCTTTTTGTAAATTAATACATTCTTATTTTATATATCTCTCCTATCAAAGAAAGAAACTGCAAGGAAAGTTTCTGGACGCTTTTATCCACTTCCTGACGAATTAATTATTTTCTTTGAAGCTCAAGCACTTACGTTTCGAAATTTTTGAGCTACCAGAAAGGAAGTTACCAGTGTGACTGTTCATTACAAATGAACAGAGAACTAGTACAAGGACATGAGAAAACTCCACTGAGGGTGAATGGGGATATCGAAGATATTTCTGGTGAAATGGACACTGGGGGTTAAAGGTTGCACTTGTATGATACACCCAGAATTCTACTACACACAGCAAATTGGACACCTAATAAAGCTGGTTCAAGATTTATATGACACCGTAAAATGTGTTAAAAGGGAGAACAACTTGAAATACTTTCAATTTTTCGTCTGCCTATTTTAATCACAAGAGAAAAAGTTTGCTATATAGAAAATGTACTTCGCTATTGGGAGGTTATTTTACAAAGAAAATCGTGAAATGCTCTTGGTTCCAGGAAAAAGTTTGCTATATAGAGGTTTGTTATATGGAGGTTTGACTGTAGTCTCCTTCAACTCGGATGAAGCTTTAATAAATCACTTCATTAGACAGTTTTATATATAGAGGTGAAAATTTGCTCTTTTTGCTGACAAATAAATGGCTGATGTATTGGGTATAAGGGAAAGTAATGCCATTTTTGGACACATGAACTTTATGCATTGATCCAACTAAAACCGGTTCAAACAGCTAGTGTAGTATACTATTGATGATTTATAGACATTTTTTTTAAACTTGTAAAACTGTCAACATGAGCGAAGAAAAAATGCACTTAACACTAGAATGACTGGGATTTCGATTACCCTTAACCCGTTCAGGACCGTGATTACTTCAGGGAATATGGTATCATATGTGAGATTGCGTTTTTCCCTTTCTGAGTCACATAATCATACTGGTGTGATCTGGATTTGGAATTTATGGAATGATTAAAAACCATAAATATTGGCGTATTTTATTACAGCAAGGATTTTATATGAATTTTGAAATGGAGTTAACAGGGAAAATCAACTGGTCCTGAACGGTTTAAACGTCCACCGGTGTCATTTTGACACTGCAATATAAAAATATATAAAATTGTTTCAACTAAATAATTGCAAGACTACTGTTCAGTACGGTTTTAAGAATTTTTAATATTTTATGTAATTATCAAATATTATGATCCTTTATATCATAAAAAAACTGATGTTCACATTGTTTCTCAAAGCTTGTTGGACCACTGCAAGGAGCATTACTATTATGTAGTATCCAATCTGTGCCATCCCTAGTGCATATATATCAGGATTTACTGGAATATTATCAATTACATCTTCACATTCTTCATAGTCACTTTCACTCAATCTTATGTCTTCATCAGAATCTGAATTAGAGCAAGACAGCAAACACACACCATCCGATTTATTCTCAGAAAGCTATCGCAACAAATTAGCAATTTCATCAGGCTTAGGCTTTTTCTACAAGCCATTGTTTCAGGGTGACTGCTCTGCACTAAGTTTGAAAGTCGAATGAAATTTTTTTATGAGCAGATAAGCAAATACTATGAAACAAAAGACTTAGACACAACAGTTTTAGTATAATTGATTCATTTCCACTGTGAACCCTTTAACACTGCATTCAAGGTCAAATAAATGTGCGATAGGGCTTTGGGAAGTTTGTTTAACTAATGCTATCTATTTTGTTGAACGACAGCTATTTATAATGATAAATTGCCTTGATGTTGAAACGACACCAGCTGGTGTTCTAGGTATATTTAGCTGTAAAATCTCTTCTAATTAACCTAGAACCCCAAAACTTTTTCTGTGTAATCTCCACGGAAAATAATTAAAAGTCACAAAAATTTTTTCAAATTCCTTACTAAAGTGTAGAAAGGAGAACATAGTAAACAGTCTCGGGTGTTCAATTGATACCAAAGGACATTCTAGTGTTAAGACACTGTATGTTGTTTGAGTTCCAAAATGGGAATAACATGATAGAGAGAAAATGAAACTTGTATAGCATGTTTGGAGAGGAAGCAGTAATAGCTTGAACAGTCAAAAGATTGCTTGTGAAATTTCACTTGGGTAACTTTTCTTTGAAAGATGAACCCAGATCAGGAAGCCATCAGATATCGGTGACCAAGTGCTACACAAAATGATCAGGACAAATCCCACATTAATTTCCACAGAAATGGGCTTCAACCTTAGAATTCATCAGACTACTGCTTTGGATTACATTAAAAGACTTGGTTTCATGTCCAAACTATCTGTTTGGGTGAAACACGAATTAAGCGAAAAAATTTAATGGACAGAATTTTGATATGTTGTCCAAATTTTGCTTGTCACAAAGCAGAACTATTTTTAGACCACACAGTGACTGGAGATGGAAAGTGTATAAACACGTGGTTAGAAAAAAAGCTTATATTTACAAAGGGGAGACGCCACCCACATCCAAAGGTGGCATGCATCTGAAGAAGGTTATGTTGTGTTGGCGAGACAGCAAGGGTATAGTGCACTATTAGTAGCTAAAAGAAAATGAAATGATCATTTCTGTTTGCAACTTGATGTTTTGAATAAAGAATTCAACATAAACGTCCATCTTTAGGCAATACAAAGGGTTGATTTTTCATCACGATGATGCTAGATTATACGTAGCAAGGAACACTGCATAAAAAATTAGAGTTGGTTTAGGAAACTTTACCTCAGGCAGCACATACTCCTGGTATTGCAACATTTGACTATCATCTGTTCAGGTTGCAGTAAAACTTTTTTGACAGAAATGAATACATAAATTATAAAGGTATTTCAAATGGCAGTGGAAGAATACTTTGTCTCCAAAACGGATAACTTCTTTTCCAGGAAGTTAGATAAGCTGCCAGACAGTTGTAACTGACAAAGGACATATTTTAGATTCAATTTCAAATAAAAAGTGAAAAGAAAGTTTCTTTTTTTTTCTTAAGGCTGTTTTCAGTAAAAGCATGAGAGCTTGAACTAAACACGAAGCACATTTTCAGACAGAAAAATGCCTCAATTTCCATGGAAATTTGCAATAGCTTAGCTCATACCTCTGTTAATATAGTGTTTTTGAAAATTTCAAAATATTCCATGAATATTTTTGTTTTAATACGTGAAGGCGTAGCCCATTTAACATTACGATACAGGAAAAAAAACCACATTTTATACCAGAAAAAATTAATCAACTCGGTTAAAAATGGGAAGTATGATAAAAAATACTGCTCTTTAAAGGATAGTGAAGCCAGAATATCATATTAATTTTTCATTTCTTTTATATCTGAAAAAATGTTCCAAATTCGGGTTCTATTTTTTAACAGCCGAAAACAGCCTTAAAAAAATTACAGAACTTTCTATTACACCCAATAGTATGTTTGGATCACTAGGCTTCAGATGAGACATTGGCAGTCAATTCAATTGCACCCAATGCTTCTTACAAACTGCTGTTCTACAAAAGCAAAGACACTTGGAATAGCTGCATTATAGGCCAAGGAGGAAGCAGACCATTTTAAAATCAACACATATTGGTACATGTGATATTGCAATAAATCAATGGCTCTGTCTACGTATTTTTCAAACCAATTGAATGGTCTTTCAGAATTTCACCAAATTAATTTCTATTGTGGAGGAAGGCACATTCTAAGCTACTCTTTGATTGATAAACAATAACAATTCAAGTCCATTATAAACTGAAATTCTTAAGGCTGTTTTCGGTCAATGTTAAAGGATAGGGATGAAACGGCAAAGACATTTGTGGGCAGGAAAAAGCCCCAATAATAATAAAATTTTTTATGGATATAAAGAAAATAATTGTTTAAAGGATAGTGTTTTTTGAATTTTGATTTTTTTGGAAAATTACACAGTTTTTTTCAGCATTTTTGCAAAATGAAATTTGACTTTTCTATGTTAAAGTATAGGAGGTGGAAACGCAAAAGACATTTTAACAGAAAAAAATTTTTTTTTTAGAGTAGAATTAAATAGTATATATAAGAAAGCAAGCTTCCCTCTTTGGACTAGTGTAGCCAGAATTAAGTTTTATGTTTTTCTTAATTAACTTTTTTAAAATTTTAAGTTCATTCTGAATTATTTTTGGCGTAGTTAGGACTATCTCAAACAGATGGCACCACCATCGTTTGAAAAGCGAATTTATTCTTGGCTACGAATACTTATTTTTGGCGATATCTTTCTGAAATATAGTCGCCAGCTGAAATTATGGTAACTTGTAAATTGTTACAAATAGTGGACAATGGAAAAGGTTTGTGATGTACAGAGATTTAACATCTCAAATCTGACGAACTTTCCGATTTAGGAAAGTTTTAAATATTTTCTGCATGTGTGCTTTAAAAAAATCGTTTATAATTATACTGCTTAGATTTTTTTTTTGTCTGTTATTGAAGGAATATCTAAGAATATTCTGCGAAATGACTTAACGAAGAATGAAAGTATACTTACTTTATACTTGATCGAAAGTTGTGAATTAACTCTAAAGAACACAAATTACTACTCCTTGCTCACAAATTAAAATCTTAATCTAATTATTGTAATGCAATTATTATTATTATATTATTATTTTCTTTTTAACTAACAAAATTTTTTTTCCCCATCGATTTTATATTTGACGTAAAACTTTACCATAAACCATTGGAACAATTATTAACACAAAATATTGTTTTCTAATTTAATTAACAGAAACTTATTTTTTTCAATTAATTATGTTCAGATTCTAAGCCGCACCCCAAATTCTCAGCACATTTTTGTGAAAAAAAATAGTGTAAAATATATTATCGATATATGATATATTTACGGAATGAAAAGTGGCTGCGATACTCTAGTGGTCAAGGTAACGTACTCGTGGCTGGCGTGTCATAAGTTCGAGCCTAGTACCGCTGAAGTTCTGTCGTGTAGGGGAGCGATGAACGTTAAATCTGAGAGCTCAAATGTCCTCTCATTGGTGTGGTAGTTAGGAGATGGGAGGTGCAAGCTCAGGTGTCGTCCTCGTCACTTGACTATGGTTCAAAGTTACGAGGTCCGTCACCAAAAGCCCTCGTGTAGCTGATCAATATGACGTTTATATTCAGTCACTAACTAAACGAAATAAAAAAAAAATAAAGGTGAATTAATAAAAAATGAATAATTAATTTACTTTACCAGCATTAAAAACTTTTTTCAGTCTTCGAATCTAAGCTGCACCATAATTTTTGTAGCCTAAGCATCGGGAAAAAAAGTGCGGCTTAGATTCGAATAAATATGGCAATATCGCGATTTTATTTGCCTTTTTCTCTATTAAAAAAATACCTTCCGCCGGCTCCTTTCTCTGCATGCAGGGAAACAGAGTTCGGTAGGCACTGACACAATTTCAACACATGATACAAAACAAATCGCTTCCAGACTTCACACGTTCATCTGTACTGGCAATCATTTAATTTTAAACTTTAAAATTACTATTTCATATTTAAAACTACTTAAAACTAAAAAAGGGCAAACTATATATATATATATATATATATATATATCAAATTAATGTCACTCCCCAACTACTGACTGATTGGAGATTTCGACTCCTTCGGGAATCAGGCGCTCCATTAAAAGCCTTCAACACCTCTATTAAAAAATAGTCTGGCATTTTCTGTCATTGAACATTTTCAATAACTTGATCAAGTTCTTGACTAAATTTTTAACATAATAGAAGTTGGGATTTTTCTTTGCGCATTACATTTTACACATATAAAATTTAGAATTAATGTTAATTCAAATTTTATCCATTTTAGTTAAATATATGATAAAATTTTTAAGTAGTAAAATTTTATTATGAATTCTTTATGGAAAAAGAAATATGTTGGGCATTACGATATGAACATACACTGCTGGACAATTGCTAAGGACGGATAACACTATCATCCATAGCAACCACAAAATGAAAGGAAGCAAAATGTGGAAAATTAGAATAAGTGCGGGATATTAGTAAGAAGTATGAGTATGCAAATTTTTTTCCACGTCTGTTTATCACGTGATAGCGTTCATAAGAGCTTTAAAGGTTTTGACGCGTGTGGACAGTTGTTGTTTCAAGTCAAAGTTTTACAGGAAAGATTTAATAGACGAACTTAAAATTTTTGGCATGTCTTCCCGACATCACATAGATGATTTCATGCGTGGCCGAATTATTGGAAAGATCGAAGAAGGGCGAAAAATAACATGTTGCCAGGGAGTTCGACATCGCTCACAGCGTTGTTTCACGGCTGTGGAAATCATTTAAAACTACTGGAATGTGTAGTAGACGGCACGGGGGAGGTCGTGTTAGAAGTACGACGCCTGCAGAAGACAGATATATCGTCCTATCAGCAGAAAGGAACAGGCGCACCACAGCTCAGCAGGTGGCAAATCAGTTTCTTGCTGCCTCAGGAAAGCAGATCTCCCGAAAAACTGTTGCCAGACGTTTGAGGGGAGGAGGACTATACGCACGCAGACCTGTTGTGTGTGTCCCATTGACCAGACAGCACCGTACTTCCCGTTTGCAATGGTGTCGTGAGCATCACAATTGGACTGAACAGGACTAAGCATGCGTACTATTCTCAGATGAGGGTAGGTTCAGTCTGTCATCGGATTGTAGACGCCAACTTATCTGGCGCGAGAGTGGTACTGCTTATCATCCAGAAAATATCCAGGAAAAGGACCGATATCCGACATGCAGTATCATGGTGTGGGCCGGCATCATGATCAATGGCCGCACGCGCCTACATGTGGTTGCGAATGGGACTATGACGGGCCAACGATACATTGATGAAGTTCTACTTCCTCATGTTCGTCTTTTCCGTGGTGCTGTCGGTGATAAATTTGTTTTTATAGGGACGACAACGCAACATGTCATCGAACACTCGCTGTTCAGGATTGTCTAGACAGCGAGGGTATTCAACGTCTCGTATGGCCAGCGCGTTCTCCAGATCTAAACCCCATTGAAAATGTGTGGGATGCTTTGGGGAGACAAGTTGCTGGTCGAAACTATCCTCCGACAAACAAGAACACCCTCATCCGTGCACTCACAGAGGAATGGGATAAATTGCCTCAACAGCTGCTGGATAATGTTGTGCAAAGTATGGTACGACGTGTGGAATGTTGCATCACACTCCACGGTGGACATATCCCGTACTGATACCTTTCTTTAAGGTGCCTGCTGACTTTTAGATGCATTGTTCCATTTTTCCGTACGCAGATCAAATGAAAATTTTTTTTCATTCAGATGTTTCACAGCGTTTGTACTTTCCAGAACAATAAATATTCTTTATTCTAATGCATGAACAGTGTGGCAACTATATTTTATCCTACTAGGCCTCATGTCTCGCTTAATGTTATGCTATATAGCAATTTGTGATCCGTCCTTAGCAATTATCCAGCAGTGTATATTTATTGCTCTTGGAGTTTTTATTTTATTACTATAATTAAAATATTGATTTTTATTACTAGTTCATTTTTGAATTAGAAAGTAAAGCATTCAGAAAAAGATATATCTGCTGAATAAACTTTTAAAAACACTAATTTTTAAAAAATTGAAACTTAATTTTCTAAATAATTAAATGGTTTTTTCATTTTTTAAACCCAAATATTCATAATTTTTAATTTTGGAAGACTTTTAAAATGAATGATTTATTTTATAAACGAAGGAAAAATATAACTGTTATAATATTAATAATGTTTGCTTTTTTTATCTCGTAATTGTGAATCAAATTGCTCGATTTTCAAATGTTAAAAAGTTTTACATTTCTTATTTTTTCTATTCATTTTCTCAGTAAATATCATAATCAGTTAAGAGCAATTTATACCTTTTTTCGGGGGAAGATATTGAATCTATCCACTAGAAAACTTAAGTCAATCTAATTATTACAAAGCTATTTTACCATAAATTATTGTTTAAAAACAATCTGTTACTCAGTATATGATAAATTACTTTGTTTAATTGCCGTTTTGTTAGCCACAATACCGTTTAGCGTCCTTTCAAAGACATCTCGTCATGTCATGAGGTCAATATCTCATGGTATTTTTCAAGCACTTAATGCATTCTTTTAATTTTAAATTTTTTATTTCTATTACTGTCCTTAAAATTTTTTTTACTTTTAAGTACTATTATTTAAAAAAATGTAAGAGTCATAACACTCGAAATCCTAATGACGAGAGGTTATAGCTCGGAAGAGCTAAGTACTCTGGTCATCCACCCCACGATGTATAATATCTCATGGGAATTTCACTTCAGAGGGGACCGGAAAACACTTGTTGGTCCGAAGTCTTTAGGAAAGAAAAGTACAAAAAAGCAATAAAAGTTTCCAATTTCTTTCCTATGTACTAAAACAGAAAGAGAGGAAGAAACCGTAGGGGGATGTGTGAGAAGATTCCCAACTTTCGGTGATTTTTGAGGTCATCTGATTGGATGGGGGTGTTGGATAATCATTCTGACCGAAGTAAAATACGTTGCTTTCTTAGTCACTTTTGAAATTTCGAATACGAACCTTTACTTCTTACAGGACTTATTTCAATTTAGCTTCTTTTTCTTTTAATATTTCTAAAAATGCCTTTGAAAAATCAGAGTTATAAATCTCGAATGAAACTTATATATTATCGAATGATTATTTGATTAACGTCAAGCTTTGAAGCTTCACTGGGACTATCGCCGACCTCGTCATTTCGAACTTCGGTCAAGTGACGAGGACGAAATCAGAGCTGGAACCCCAATCTCCCAAAATTTCCTCCAACAGCAACATATAGTATCATCTACTTCAAACATCTGCTTTGAGGTTCAGCCTTCTACATAGCGGATCTTCAGCAGGGACACCAGAATTCAAACCGACGATGCAACACCACGTCGATCTCTCACGAGTTCATAAACATGAACTCTTGCCTACTGTGACCTCCTATATCTTCTCGAGCAGGATACCGTAAAAACTGTCCGTGATATATATTTTTATAATTAAGTATATTACTTAGCCATTTATTTGGATTCCTACATAGAATGAAATTTATTTTGTTACCAAATATGCCCAAAAAATTAAACAATAATGCAATTTTCTTTGATTTAAATATAATGTTAACTTCCAAATTGAAAAATTGTTATTGACATATATTCATTAAATAAACATAAATTTCTTAGAAAAAATAAAAGCAATGTTTATATATTATATGCTTGATTAATTGTGCTTGATAATTAATTGCCAGCCTATTTTCTCTCCCTTATAATGATATTTTAATCATTCTCTAAAGTTACAAAAGTAATTTTAATTTCAAAATATCTTTCTTTCTTTCTTCCTCCTTTTTTTTTTTTTTTTTTTTTTTTTTTTTTGCTGAACATGAAATAATTTTGTAATGCTTATTTTCATTTACGTACCATTTCTTATAAAAATATTTTTTGAATTTGAAAAATATTTTACAAACATGTAAAATAATGGTCAAAACCATAATTAACCAGTTTTTTAATGAAATAGCTGCATACTATCTTAGAAAAATATCAAAATTGATAACCTTTAACTTTTTTAACATTTATATATAAAACTACTTTTTTAAAGAAAACTCTATTCAAAATTGTTTCCCTTAAACCTTTAATAATGTAATACAGGTGTACGTGGATTGGAAATTTCTGAAACTTTTTTTTTTTGTACATAAGAACTTTATTTTGTAATACTTTTAGAAACATTTATTATTCCATTATAAAAGAATATTAAATCGTTTTTCTTTATATGTAGTGCCTACTAGATTGTGAATATTCCATTGTTTACTGTACCGGGACCAACAAAACAAATTTATTCACGTTAATACATTGTTTTTGCACAACTAAATCGTTTTGTAATGGAAAATGAACTTTTTTTTATTTGTGGATAAAAACACCTATAATCAAGGAGAGCGAACAACTTACTGACATTTTAAAAGACATTTGACGGTAAAATCTATATTAAAACAAGAACAGCTCCTAAAATTTAGATTGCAAAATACATAGGATTTTTTCCATAGTTAGAAACGAATAAAGCATTCATAACAAATTATCAGAATCCATGAGTCGAAAAAGTAAGAAAGTCATTTTAGATCTCTCTCATGGTCAAGATTCAACACTATTTTACTCCCCCCCCCAAAAAAAAAGAACAAGTATTTAGTTTCATAGTCGTAAAGACTGTGGCCCTCTTCCTCCTGCAGAGAAAGGGGAGGATTCTATTGAAGGAAGTGCGCTACACACACACAGAGAATTTTTTTTTTCTTGCCTTTTTAGAAATCAACCAAAAGCAGAGTGCACGCGATCTTCTCTTTTCAAACAATTAAATCTCACCAGCAATGACATCCAATAATTCACAAAATAGCTGTAAATTTATGTTTCGATATATCTTTCCGATTTTTTCGAAATTTCGCAATTGTCCATAATTCTGGAGATCTTCGTATAATAAGAACCATTATAAATTTATCATCTTCCATCCTCTCAAAAATTGACACATTTGTAGAGTAATTCAGAGTACCACTGAGAATTGTACCTCTCGTGAAATAGGTTGCCAACCCCTGTTCTATTGTATAAAAGTAAAATTGTATCATACTGTTAGTTCATTAAAATGTGAAATTTAATTTTTCATTGCTTTAAATCCACCTATTCTTCCTTTAAAAATCATTTGTTCAGGAAAAATTAAACAGTTTCGTTCTGTACATCATTTATCTAGAGAATTGATCGCCAAACTGTGTTCCACGAGTCCCAATAAAAAAAAATGGGAAAGAAAAATTACAAATATGTATGCAAAATGGATTTATGTTCTCATGAAATTCGTTTAGCCACAATCATCTAAAGATGATCTCATAGATTAAAATTAAAAATTTTATTTATACATCATTTGAAAAACTTTTTTAACTTTTATTGTAATATAATAAATGAATTTTAAAACTTTATTTTATGCAGTAGATTGTGAATATACTATTGTTTGCTATCCCGAGTTCCACGAAGTAATTTTATACTAGTTAGTACAATGTTTTGAAACCTTTTACATTTGTGGGGGAAAAAACACCTATAATGAAGAAGATAAAAAAATTTATCGACATATGAACAGATTCGATGCTAAAATTTAAATTTAAGCTAGAAGACCTACATTTTAGGTTACGAATTAATGCCATATACGCAGAATTTCTCACACAGCTATGAACATTTTCATGCCATTCACAAAAATGTATTTAGAAAGTGAAAAATATTTTTAACGCGATTGGCAACAAAAACGAATTGAACACGGAATATGAAATGCTACTGCAGATAATTTCAAAAAGCTTATACGTCGATAGTTTGTGTAAAAAATTGTGAACACATATCTCAGTTACTAAGTATAATGCATGCATAGGTGACATTTGGATCACAAATTTATATTAGCAATGAGTAAATAACATTAAAATTACATCATAAAAGTTTTTAATAAGAAATAAAATATTTTTTTAAAATTGTCTTTACATATAATATCAAAAATATGTTTATCTATAAACTTTAAATATTATTTTAAGATATATTCCCTTCAGCGAGGAAGGGGATTCCTCGAAAACATGTTACAGTTCTAGGGGTTCCAAGAGTTGAAAAAGTTTGACGATTGACCAATGTCCAGAAATGAGAAGTCTTTCATGGTCAAGATTCACTCTGCTGCTTTAACCCCCTCCCCCAAAAAAGAAAAAAGAGAGCTAACATTTATTTTACCAGTTTTACGACTGTTACCCTCCCTTAGCCCCCTGCGTGTTCCCTTTCGCTGAAGGGGAGAATTTCATTGAAAAGGTTACCCGAGAGAGAAATTTATTGCCCGTCTTGGGAATCTTGAGACAAATATTTGTGCCAAAAATTTCGCAATAGCCAACACCATCTAGATGTCATGTAAAGTGTTAAACTAATGGGCCGCCATCACCTAAACTCTTCCATGTACATTATGGCAATTTCTCCCAACTGAAAGTAGGATACTTTAGCTCCTTTTTAAAGAAAATCTTTGTATAGCCTTGATGCTAACAATTCTGAATTTTTTTTGTTTGTTTTTTGGAAGGTGGTAGAGTCCCAAATCATTCAATGCCAGATTTGTATTCCTGTATTTCCACAGAGGATGATTCCTTAAAAACTGGTACTGGGTATATAAGGATACTCTAATTTTCTTTGCTGTATCCAGACATTTTCAATATAAAAAAAGTAACGATCACTTGAGTTATCTCTGGGACTCTCACCAAGTCATAAATATAGCAAATGGATACTTATTATATGTTTCTTTTTTCCGCATCTTTTAGCTCTCAACATACTGATTGCACACTATGAAGGATCCATGACATTTTAACTACCAATTTTCACTTTAAAATAGACTGGTCTGCTAAATGTACTAATGTTTGTCATTTGACTGGGAATTGTAAAACTGCCACATATGTAACAAAACAAATTGTAACACAATGTAAACTAGCTAAAATTGTTACTTATGTTTGCCTTTGCTAGTTCACATCGTGACTAGCAGAGTCAAACATAAGGAATAATTTTGGTTCACATATAAATAAAAACTACTAATCTTATTTACAAACAAAGACTTCACATCTGAATGTGCTTTACAACATCAGTTACACAACATCTCACTACAGTCTCTCAAGCATAACTGAACCCATCAATGGTCTACTGCAGTGGTTCTTTAACTTTTGATCGTTGTGGCCCCACTTTATGTATGTCTGCCATCACAGGCCCCCAAGATTCTGAGCACCCCTCTCTGACTCCCAACTCATGGCTGAGTAAATAATCCTAAGACTACATCTGCAACTAAGAAACTTTAACACTTTTTCATTTAAGAAAACAGTAAATATCTAATTAAAAATATTACAAAAAAATTTCAAATAAATTAATAATGTATTTTAAGAAATCGAGATGGGTGCAATCGTTGTTATAATGCCACTCTATATAACTTCAGTTTTTAATCTTTGCACATGTGTTTCTGCTATTTTTTAAAAATATTACATTTTAGTAAAGGCTAATATTCTTGATCGAAATAGACATTCTAGTTGTTTTTTCATAAGGACAATTTAGTGATCTAGTCTAGGATGGCACATCTTTCAGTCTGTAAAAGAAGGAAATCTTAACATTAAATGGGAGATCTTCACAGACCCCTGGAGGTTTGCAGACAACCACTGGTCTACAACATCATTCACTCCACACCAATTGGAAAAGTGGAATGTTGGCCAATAATGCTTATGATCCATGCTCATTCTTGCAGAGAAAAAAACTAGTACATATATTTAGCTCTAAAACAGTTCAAAAATCGAACTTGACAGAAATTGTATTAAAAATTATAGCTTTATTTCACATACATAAAATCTATATTTTAGAGAAAGATATAATATTAAAAAATTGTTTAGTTGAAATTAATGTAAGCTATAAATAAAAATTTAAAAAAGTTTTATTTCAAAATATAATATATACAAAGATGAATGCATCATTTAAATAACTTATCAACTAAATTACTTATAAGCTTCATAAAAGGGAATTCTGTTGATTGTGATTTTGTTAAAAGTCCTGGGCTAGTGGCTGGAATTGAAAGTCCAGCTGGCGAGAGTGGTCCTCTTCGCAAATATCGATTCATCGTTATGTTCATAGAGTTTAATTCGGCAGCTAGTTCTCGTCTAACCAGCTGTTTATCTCTGACTGGTAGATCAGGATGAGTTAATGCAACAGTAGATTGAGACAGAAGAATGGCAAGACTGATTTCTAATATGTACATTAAAATTTGCCTAAAAAAAAGAATTAAGAAACCATTAATTTCGATCTGGATATTTTTACAGAGTAGATAAAACTACTCTAGCTTAAAAATATATTTATATATTTTTAAAATAAATACAAATAAATTATAGCATCACAATGGGAAGAAATAATTCTATTTTATAGCAGTACAAAAAAAAAAATACTTCAGGTTTTAATTCAAATTAACCCACAATATGACAGTTGTATACGAACTAATGTCAGAAATACAGGGATGATGCAAGTCCAGAATGCAGACATTGTACTCTCACATTTTTACACAATGTTTCTGAATAAGTTCAAACAAAATTCCTAACTTATTTTTTTTAAAGAACAATCAAACATGACTTTACTGCTCTTCATTGTTTAATTAATATTTCTTACCTGCTCACTGGTGTAGAAGTTTCAACAGTTTTCCGTGGTGACGGAGTTTTATCATTCTAATTAAGGAAAATGGGGGGAAAATATTTTATTTGAATTATATTTTTATTTACACAAATAAAACAATTCTTAAAGAAGAGTAACTGGCTTAAATTAAAACATGAATGCTTTGAGTTTACCTTTACAAGCAATTTGAGACACATATTCACACAAGCTAAAATTGTTCCAAAACATAAGGGTCCATCTCGATCTAATGATGGAATACTGAAACTGACATGGAGCAACAATTGCCACTGTGCATAGTCTATAGTCTAAGAATTAAAAAAAAGTAAATTATACATATAACCAAAAGTAGTAATTCATAAATGTAGTTTAAATGATTGTTGTCTTGAATCCTATTTTTTCTCTTCTCATTGTCAGTATAATTGAAAGACGTACCTTTACATTTTTTTTAAATTTAAAAATCTTAATTTTTTTCGCTGATTAGCAGGTTTTTTCAATACTAATTAAGTACAATATTACTCTACTAGTAGTTATTCATATAAATAACACTTGTTTCTAGTTAAGATAAGATTACTCACATGGCCTGACATGGTTTCATACATCTCAGGACAATATTTTGTAAGAATTGTCAGAGAAACTGCTAAAAGTTCAAACAGCCTGTAAATTGGAAGGGAAAAAAAAAATTTTTTTTTTAATCAAGCAGAAATAATACTGCGATATATTCATCAAGCAACAATCAGAATAATTCATCAAGTAATAATATGAATAGATGCAATTTTTAAAAACACTTAAAATTTATTATCACTCACTTGAATTGTATTTTGTCATTTTCTTCGATATGCTTATAAAATACCCATATTTTATAATATTCTAATACAAAATGTCTCAAAATTGAAAAAAAAAATAATGATAATAATTTTAAGCTCTTACCATTGAAGGTTAAATTACAGGTTCATATATATATTTAAAAGTTTTTTTAATATTGGTAAAATAAATTAAATATTCACTTCTTATTTAGTACTCATTTAAAATATTTTAAAAAAATTTCATAAATATCAGACATTGATAAACCATTTTATGTTTAAACTTTTTCACAAAAGAAATATATTGAAAATTTGGGCTGTGGCTTGGATTTTAATAAATAAGGCAATAATTGATACATATAATACGAAATTTTTTAAAGCAGTAATAAAACAATTAAGAATTTTTTAAAAAAATATATGTATATATATTCTGCAACAATACATGAGAATTATATTGAAACTGAAATGAAAACAATAATCGAAGCTTTTTGAATAGTAAACAGTCACAAATCAGTTATTTAGTGAGATTATTCTTCATGAAAATTCTTGTAACAGGTAAATATTAATTGATTAAAGCTCATGACTTTTTTTTTTTGCATTTTCCAAACAAAATTTAAAATATTCTCAATAAATTCATAGTATCCTATTGTTTTTGATTTCTTACTTCTGTTGGATCTCTTCAACTTCTGCAGGAGTTTGTCCATCCTCTGATGATGACCTTTTCAACAAACTTTCTGTTTCTAAACTTTTTAAAGGTTTGGAATCAGGCATTTTTTTATGCTGAAAGCAATAAACTTATCAAATTACACAATAAAGAGAAACAAAATGCCTAACTTTGCTATGAATTTAAATATCTTTAAGTTTGGCCTTTCTCTTTTATCATCCATTACATATTATTACAGTAATATATAGTTTCTCTTTCATAATCAGTTACATAATATTACAATAATGTAATACATTAATAGAACATTATTACAGTAACAATGAAAAACTTCATACCATGACTAGATATTTCAAGAGCTCAGGCTTGCATAAAATAGCTACAGTTCCATAAATACAGTTGCAGACATCAACCTATATTAAAAAAGAATCCCTTAAGATAAAAGAATATAATCTAATTTGCAATGCAATTATAAAACATTTTAAAATATCCAATAGTTTAAAATACATAAATTATCTTTAAGAAGACATATTAAGATTAAAAAAACTTTATAATATAAATTTAAAATTTTTATTTTCCTTGTGTGATTATTAAGAAGTACTGCCCATCTGATATAATGATTAGTGACTCTGACTGATGTGCCTTTGGGCTGGATTCGAATCTCGAAGAAGGTTTGTAAATGTATAATGCTTTTGTGGCATGGGGGCTAAACAGCCCTCGAACCGCAAGTATTGTTATGATGTTGACAGAAGGCCCCAGATCACCTCATGGTGTTCTCCCTCAAAATTGAGCCAAAATGTACTGTCACCTGTATGGTGCTCAAAGTTATGACTAACGATAGCAGTACAATCCGCCCTTTACCATAATGAATTTCGAGGGCCTCAATCTGACTACGTCAGACAGGTGGCATTAGCAACAACAACAGTAATTGTTTAATAGTATTTTCTTCATTAAAGGTGAAAAAAAAAAAAGGAAATTTAAAATTTTGCCTCCTAACATATTTTGAATTACATACAAAAGGAATTTTTAAGTTATTGAATTTGATGGCATTATATAAATGATTTTATAGTTAATTTAAAATAAAAAAATTCATTTTAAAACTATTTTTTTTCTTCCTGTAATGGGGCTGCGTACTGGTATTTCTACCTTTGCAGACCTAATACAATCCCCAGGAGCTGGTATCACTTTTTAGTGCTGCACCACTTAGGCGATATTAATTACCGGAAGTAATTTTAACACCCAGTTTCTTCCCCAGAGGGAGATACCTGAGCTCTGCTGATGCAAAATTTGTACTTAGGAATTTATTTTGCTGAGAGCATCCAAACCAAATGGGCACTCAAGGAATCTTTTACATGCCATATAAATCATACAACATGGCCGGGATTGAACCAACAACCTTGGTTACAGAAGGCCAGCGACAAACCAACTATGCCACCAAGCTGGTCCATTTTAAAACTATTAATGAGTTTCAAGTATGTAAGTCAAACAGTTTGAAAGAAATGTAAGATACCATACCAGAAGCATTTCAAGTGATCTAGGATGCTCAAGTCTCCACAGATGTTGATGGGAAGAAAGTTGAAGAATAAAAGTGCAAGTTAAAATGGCATCTTGAATTCCTTCTCTTAGAAAACTGTTCTTCAATTCTACTAAAGTCTACAACAAAAAATTAACATTTCATTACATTAAGTTAGCAAAATTTTAGGATAATAAAGAATCAATTAACATAAAATGTAAATGATAAAATTTTATTTTAAGAACAGTAAAGAATACCAAGGTATAGTTAGAATATGTTTTAACATGGTACATTATAGTTTAAATAGATATATTATTATTATTTTTTGTAAAGATGACACTGAATAATTTTATAATCTATGACCAGAATCCACACAGATATTTTTTAATAAAATATTTCAATTTAGATGCAAACTCATAATTAAGTAAACTCTTACCATAAAGTTATGCATCAAATAAAATAGTGCATTAAAAAATACTAACATTAACTGTAAATTTAATGTAATTCATAATGATCATAAAAATTAATGTATCATAATATATTCAAAGATAAGCAATCTGCTAAGGAAAGCTACTTCCCCAAATCATAGATTATACAATACAAATTTCAAGTTTGTAAAAACCATCATAAAAATCAGGTTTCAAACAGTGTAGATTTTGCAATTGTGATACTAAAGCTACATATAAGTTAATAACTTTTAATGAATTTAATTCTTAAAATATTTGAGAAACTTTGTGTGTGTGCGTTTATTTACTTTCTTACTTCAATTCAAGTCAGATTGAGATTTAAAGTATATGGTTATTGCAGCTTCATACAGATTTTTTATCTTGTTATAACATTTAAAGAATTTACAATAAGGAAACTTGAAAACTCTACAAAAATTTAGTTGAATAAAGTTTAACTTACAATATGCATAGCTTCTTGGTGAACTCCAATGAAATTCCAACAATCTTGCAAAAAATAATTTCCAAGAGTTTGTAGTAAGACTGTTACAAATCTTAAAAATGTGAAATATACATCTACTCTACTGAGTTTGTTTTTCTGAGATGTCTAGAAAAGGAACAATATTATGATTCATTATGGATGACTTAAAAGTATAATAAAATATAATTTATATCTAAAATACATTAATAGATTTTTTTAGAGTCAATGTTACTTATGAGACTAAACATGAGCTATGGGAGCTAGATCTCTTAATTTTGAATTTCAGTCAGGCTATGAGAACAAAAGTTGAAGATAGCACTTTTCCAGACCTTTGAATCACAACATCTTTAAATTCAATTTTATTTAATGTGCAGCAACCTCCATTATTTTACACAATAAGAATTCTGTACAATCAGAACTCATAACTTGAACATCACAGATGAAAAGCTTCTGGCATATCTACTAAGCTCTTACATAACTATTGCAAGGTTGCATATATAATTATGCAAGAAATAGTTATACAAAGTTTAAACAGGTGTTTCATTCCATATTTTTTTCAGAATATGTAAATTAAATACAAAATATCAATAATTTTGAATGCTTTTAAATCTTGCAATAAAATGTAATGTGTACAGAATTCAAAATGCTTTTAATGTTTTAAGACACTAAAAAATTTAATAACATCATATAAAAATGCTTTGAAAAATGCAAAAATATATATTTTTTAATTTTGTGGTCATGAATTTTTAATCTAGATTGCAACTTAAAATTAGATCATTTGAAATAGTTTATAAGATACATAAAATATTTTTAACGAACTTAATAATTAACTGGATTTTCAAAATTGTGCATTTAAATTTACTATTATCAGTACAAAACTCATTTGAATACAAATTAATGATAATCTATGATACAAAAAGATATACTTTATCTACTCTTTTTGTCGCAATAAGTCATTGAATAAGAGTTTGCAGTTGCATCATTCCTCTTTTAATATTTATTAGCAAAAGTATTTATAGTGATTTTTGTCTTTCTTAATAGAAAATCACTACCACTAGTTTTTCCAAGAAGAAAAAGATGAAAACATTAATATTTACACAACTATAAAAGAATTTTCTTGTACTTTATTTTTTTAATAAATTAAATGTCAATATCAGAAGCATTTTTAAAATCAAATTCGAACTTTTAAAAAAATTTTCATTTTTTTTTTTATAAATGGATTTCTGCTATTGTTAAAAATACTCTATATACTTGTGTCATTGCATACAATAGCACTCAAATAATTGAAAGAAATTAAAGAAAATGAAGGAAAAAACATCTTTAATAATTTTTGCAATTCTTATTACAACTGGAACAAAATCAATGTCAATGTTAACTCAGAGGAAACTAAACTAAGAGATGTTGAAAGGTTAATCAGTTTGCATAGCTAATTAACCTCTAAAAATAATCCCTTTATAGAATTTGATTTCTTTTGCAAGAACTCAAAATAGTTATTATTCTAAATTTTGTTAGAATCCAATAATCTGAAAAACATTCAACATTTTATTTAATTATAATCTTTTAAGAAACCTTTAATTTTGTTTTATGATTTTAATAAATATATTTTAAAGAAAAAGTATTTTTTGAATTGATGCCTTTGATTCAAAAGTAAAGTACATTATTCATAATATTTATTTTGTTTTTAAAAACCATGTAATAAATAAACTAATTAAAATTGCACACCAGTATACAGCTCTTTAACCCAAATTTCTCAAATGTTTCCTAAACTATTGGGGTGATGGCACAAAAATTTTTAAGATTTAAGTATTTTAATATGTAACAAATCCAAATACTTTAAGATCTAGTATATTGATATTAATTTTATGTAGTAGCATTTAACATATATTTTAAAAATATTAGTTTTTTTAAAAAAAATTCTTATATTATTAAAATTTGAAAATGATTCCTTATTGTATAGTAGAAATATCTTTAAAATGCATTGATAAGAAACTTTTAACTAATAACTAAAATACTAATTTAAAATAAGGAGATTCATTTTTTAAATCCATAACATAGATGCTTTCAAACAGAATTTCACATATAGAGAAAAAGCTTAGGATTAATATATGTTAATCTACCTCATAATTTAACTCCCCTTGATTACTAAAATTAAAGTTAGTTTTGTTCGACTTGATTTGATTGATTATTTACAAATGCAGCATCTTGAAGCTACATCATGACTATTGGTTACAGACCTCATAATTTTGAGCCTTGGCCAAGCACTCCATATAGAGTAGGCACTTCTCTCTAAATTTTCTTAACAAATCAATGAGAACTTTGAGCCTCAGCTCATTTAATATACATCGGCTTTACAGTATGGTTACTCTTCAATGGCAGTAGGACAACCCACAACTCAATAGAAATAATGCAGGTCATAAGTTTATGACCACGACCACTCAGTTACAATGGCCACTTTGTCTAGATATGATAAAAACTACAAACATTAGCATGGGGGAAAGGGTTCATATTTTTTTCCCCTTGCTGATAACTATATATATATATATATATCTAATTTAAATGTCTAGATGGCCATTTTAGAAGACAAACATGCCTTTCCCTACATAAATACGTTATTTAAGACCAAATATTTTAATCATATATAAAAAAATATTTTTATTATACTTTTAAATATAAAGTAACAAGTCAAAATTTGAGCATCTAGGTATATCTACAGAGCTACAAAGCTGTTATTGATTGTAAACATATCTTGGTATTAAAATGATCGGAAAATAAAAAAAGTTCAACTGAAAATATTAAAATACAAACAGTAATTTACCAAATTTTTCCTTTTCTCAGAAATATGCATGTTCATATCAATATCAGACAAAATCAAAGTAACCTCAGGCATGAAACCAGTATTACAAAGTGCTTCCGCAGCCTGTAAAAAAATTGTTATACATTGATTTTCCTGCTACTTTTTAAAAATATTACATATATAGCTAAATATTTAACGTAACTTTTACATAGTGATATATACAGTAAAATCTTATTAATTTGAACAGCCATTTAAATAATTCATAAATAATAAATGCAAATAAAAAATCAAGTTCAGGTTCAAAGTAATTATTTTTTGACATAATATATACCATGTAAGTATTGATTTGAATTACTTTTTATGTATTTTTTTTACCACTTTATTTTGTCTTATTTACTGTACATAGTGTACCTTAGTTTATTTTAAATAAAATTTTTTTTATTTATCTAGTCAGACTATAGTCAAAATGCAATGTTTTACTGTATATTCATATACGCATGTATTTAAAAAGTCATAAAATATACCTTTTTATGAGATCCCATTGACAGTAAAAGAGTGATAATGTTATGAGCCAACTGCAAACCAGCATTTAACTAGAAAATAATTTTTAAACATCACATATTCTGAATAAAAATCATTTTAAATATTAATTAGAAAATAAAGAGAGAATAAAAAAAAACTAAAAAAACAACTTACTTTTAAGCTCTTTATCAGAAGACTAACTAGTAAAGGCACAACTGAATGATTCTTTAAAATTGACAACCAATCTTGTACCTCTTGAATTAGTTCATTTAATAGACATACAATCACAATTGGTAACTAAATATGCAAATGTTCATAATTTGTAAAAGCATGTATGCACAAATCATATATTATATATATATACATTAGTGTGCAAAACTTAAGCAACAAATACATTTTTCATTATAAAATATGAAATAGTTTCAATAGCTTTTTGTGAACAGCATAGGGAAGAAGCAGCTCAATAGAAAGGCAATGCATATGTAAATATCGGCACTGTGACATCATAGCATGCAAACATGTGGAATGTGCACATTGTGACAAGGCAACTTAAAAAGAAGAAGGAAAGTGCCTGCTCATGAAAGTGAAACTGAGCTACAAGAAACCATCAGGATGCCTTTAAACATGGTAGAATGATTTGCAAGCTTGAAAAGGGATGAATGTTGCACAAAGAATTTACAAAGGTGTAGTTTCAAGAGCTTGGAAAGCCTTCCAAATGATAGAAACAGCTGTAAGAAAGGTTGGTCGAGGAAAACAATGGCAGGTGATGGCCGGTAAGTTATTCTATAGGGAAAGAGACTGGAACCACACATGGAATAACATTGCTCAGCAGGTACATATGGCAACTGGATGACAGATATTACAGATTACTGAGGCTACATATTTGAATAAATGTGGCCTATTCGCCCTTCGATCAAAATGCTACATACCATTAACAGCAGCCCATCAGTGGCGCATTTGCAGCAGTGTCAAGAACACAAAAACTGCATATCTCCTAAAGGGAGTGACATTCTGTTTTCTGACTGAGCAACAATCCTCAATTTTAATTGATATGGAGGAAGGCAGGGACACAGTTTCATCCTACTAACATTAGAGAAAGAGATTGTTGGGATGGCTACGAAGTGCTAGTGTAGGAAGGCAGGAAGGAGTGGATGAACAGAGCTCCATATTTTCAACAGGGTCTCACTTACTGGAGATCATATCTGAAATGAGATTATCCATCACACACACACATTTCTTCTGCTATTCTTTCAGACTATTTTTGTAGAAAATAACACACATCTACACAGGATTTCTACTATTGAGGAGCTTCTGAAAAGTGAGGACATTGCAAAATGGTTTGGCCAGCATACCCTTAATTTCATTACCCTCAAACATGTGCAGGATGCCTTTGGGGAGCATCCTTCAGAGAAACACCTGAAAAAGATGTTCCTTGAAAAGTGGTAACTTTTTCCTCAAGAACTTACGATAATTTGGTATTGAGTATGAACAGATGGTGTAATGCAGGTCATATCTTTTACTAACATCATTCTGTAAATAAAGCTTTTTGTTCCTTAATGTATGCATAAAATTCTTTTTTGGCCACTACGGTTGCATCAACCTTTAGGAGTTACTTTGTGCCTCTGTAGTGAGTGTGAATTTCATATCACCTAGTTTGAAAAGTTGCTTAAGCTTGGCACATTAGCGTATAAATACAGGTATAAAGAAGATAGATACAATATAGGTGCAGAACTAGTGTAAACATAACTTTAATCTAAGAAGTTGTACTTATAGTAGCCTACAAGAAAAAAATAAGACCAAGAAAAAAATTACGATATTTTCAATGTTTGATATCAAAACCACAATAAATTACGCACCAAAATTTAATTGTAATAAAAGAAATTACAAAAATAATAGCAATGCATGCAATAAAACTTCTATAAATTCCAAATAAATTTTTTAAAACTTCTTCAACATTTTAATTATATTTTGACATTTGATTATTTTTTTAAAAAAAAATCCTTGTATGAAGAAAATATTTAATTTTAAACATTGAATAAGAGTTTTTTACTTAAAGCAATTTATCTAGTTAGGAAAGAAATATTAATTTACTTCAACATTTTATATAAATTATCACAATACACATTTTATCTTCACAAAAAGTAATAATTAAATGCCTCTTTAGTCCACTTGTTTATAATAATTTGTTCATTATCAATTTTTATTTTTCGGGAAACTCAACAGTTTTTATCACAAACTCATAAAACTTTAGGAATAGATTTTAAAGAATTATTTTTTATTTCATACCTTTAGTACTCCTTCAATATTTTTTGGATCTAAGGGTTGGTGAATCAAAAAAGATGCTTTTTTCAGCAGCTGACAACATGGAACAATCCAATCTTTAATGTTCTTAACTAAAGTTTTTTTTAAAAAAGGAAGAAATTAAAGCATAAGAAAATTCAGTTCCAATTCCAAACGCAAAATAATATCTTACAAAATACAATGGTACAAGAGTTATACACTCTCTCTGCTACATTAATAAATCATACCACTATACTGAAAAATAATATATATAAGTATAAATTTAGAGACAACACAATTACAACTGATATAAATTTTATTGCTTCATCTTTAAAAAGTTTATTAGAAAAAATACCATTAATTCTAAAAGTAACATATTAAAACATTGTAAGCACAAAAAAGTTTTAACATAAAATCCAAACTGATATCACATGTATGAATGGAAAGAAATATTTTTTTTAAAAAAGTAAATAATTTGTTCAAAAGTATTTTGTAACAAAATGAGGAATTCATAGCAAATCATAAAGCAATATTACCTTATTACATTTAACTATACATGTGTGTGCATAGTAAAATTTACAAGAATCTAACATTTTTGCAGAGCTTTAGTACCAAAAATGTTCATGCCATCAGTACATGTACTGTACATACATAGATTTTGTGCAAGACATTGGAATGTGTTTATTGCTGTACTGTAGGCTGATAGAAGGCTTTCAAGAAGACAATGCTATACTTTGCTTGAAGTAGAAGTGATAATTTTTTTATATATATTTACCTCAATAAATAAACTTAAAAAAACTAAGCATTAAAATTAATTTATGCCAGATAAGAAACTTAAATTCTACTAAATGTCTTAAGATGAAAAATGGTTAACTGAATCCTTGAAATTTTATGTATTGTCATGAACTCACTGTAATGTACTTACAGAAAAGTATTACAATTCATCATGAACTTAGCCATGTCTTGGGAATAGTGATGTGAACTATGTATACATATTGTTAGATAGATGGGGGTTCGGGGAATTTATGCATATCAGTTGCAAAGAGTAAGACAGCTTTTCAGGAGTGATGGAAATTGATTGTCCAAAAACAATCCTTGAAATACAGGATACACAGAAAAATTTGCAGAATAAATCTCAGAAGGTTTTCACACCTTCAACATCACTTAGGCAACTATCAGTGTCAAAAATACTAATATGTAAAAGGTTATTCATAAGCACTAACTCATCTTACATAGCAGTCACAGTAATAACTAATCACTGGTTGATTCTTCACAGTCAAATAAATACTACTTTTTAATGGTCAAAACAAGACTAACTCAGTTTCAGCAAGCGACTATTTATACGCCTCAAGGACCTTTCAAGAAAGATCAGCTTACATCATAGATTGCGATATTAGTAGATTTCTCCACTAGTTTTGAGAATCCATAGAGCCACGAATTCAACAAAAATGATACCACCTTGACTCTACCGCTAAGATTTCGCCAAGTTTCCATTGAATCGCCATTATAATGCAGGGAACGACATTGCTTGCTAATATTACAATTTTTAACATAAAATAAATACAATACAGAGTAATATAAACATATTACACATCCAAATATAAATTATTTTTATTATTTTGCGTGAAATTTGTAACAATATATATGACAATATCATGGCTATTGGTAATTCTTTCTTTAACAATGATCATATTTTAAATGGTTGATGTAATATGGATATTATTGACAAGACAGTCTTTTGTTGGTGGATAAGCCAAATTATAGCACATTTAAACACACACAAACTTAAAAATGGACGACACAAAGCACGACTAAAATATACACGCATGCTACATAATGAAGACAAAGAGAGAGGTTTTCCAGAATCACAGGGTTTTACATAAAGCGGCAAACAAAAGTTCCAGCTCCTATGACTTCAGTAGACAGAGCTTGTGATTGGTGGAAAGACATCATAAGAGAATGTCACATGTAAATTAACTAAGCTGAGGTTTTAATTTTTTAAGAGTTATGGTTACAATTATCCCATTACGCCCAGGTAAGACAGTAAATTATTTGCGTGCAAGTCCTGAAGGCCAGGACCATTACAAATTAAACAGTTATTTAGATGAATTATTGCACACATATATGTATTGTTGCTGTTACTTATACTGCCTGATTGACAGTAACATCAGATAAAGGCCCTTGAAATTCATTGTGGCAAGAGGCTAGTTGTACGCCTGTCGTTAGTCTTAGCTCCGAGCACCATGCAGGTGACAGCACAATTTGACTCGGTTTCACCCTAATTGTATATAAATATATAACATTATATGATTTGCATAAGAGAAAAGTCTTACTTTCTAGGTTTGTCTTAGAATGCAGTCTCACAATAAAAACTGCTATAGAGACCACTACTAGTTGCTCCCTAGGATGAATATTTTCAGCATTGTAAGCAACTTCATTGAGAATATGGAATATAGGATTATATGAATCTTCAGAGTTCAGTAGAGATATTAATTCACTGAAAACAAAAAGGCAAATCAAAGAGTGTATTTAACATTTTGTTTTAATTTTAGAAATCTTAAAGTATATAGAAGAAGCATTAGTTAAGAAATTTTTATAATAAATAATTCATTAGTAAATATCTAAAATCTGTAATATTCTTTTAAAATTGTCCTTATAAGTATATTTTTCATTTTTCATCCTTTTTTATTCATATGTACTTTTATTAGAAAATTTTTAAATATTATATTTCTGTAAAATAAAGTATCTTTTTTTTGCAGGGGGGGCTTAGCCCCTTAACTGCCGCCGGCGTATACATATACCTTTCTGAAGTACGATCCTTTGCATTGCGCTGCTATAAAGAAAGCTGCTCCCATGGCCTTGGAATGCCATAAAATGACCTTCACAATGTTTGAAATGGATTTTATTTCAGAGAAGAGGGATAGGGTATTGGTAAAGGGGATGTTTCTGAAACGGTGAAAGTCATAGCTGTGCAGTTTTTGCTTGTTTCTGTTTGAGTAGGTCGTGCTTTTTTTTTTATTCTTCTGCTTCCGTTTTCGTTTATTGTATACGAAAAAGATCTTTTTACGAAAATGTCTGACAGTGATTTTTTTTTTGTCAACATGTTTCAGGATATATCACAGGACAGATAACTTATTTTTTATTATATTGTAGCTCTAGAGATTTTTTTATTTTCATTTTATTATTTTATCCTTTTTTTCTCTTTCTTTTCTAAAGAAAAAGTAAGTAGTTTTTGGGAGGGAAAACACTCCTTTTCTTTTCCCTCAACAAACCGAATAACAACGCGGGCCTTTAGGAAAAACGGTGGCACTGGGGGATGAATTTTGTAAACAGGCTTAACATGATTTATAATATTTGACAATTTCACTTTTCAATATTCAAAATATTTCCATTTCATTTCTAATCAATATGGTTCTCAATCTTTAAAATAACAATTTATAATAAATAAGAGGAAAATATTTTGCTAAACAATATAAGGTATTGTATATTAATCCTATGCAGAGATTTATCGCCAAAGATTAACTGCATGTCAGAAATTAACTGCCAAAGATTTTATGAGTAATAACAACACTTTCTTAAACATTTTCTGGCATGCACACACACAAAAGTTGAAATTCACCAAAGATTTCCAATGGCATGGAATTCATAAGTAAATACCCCATATAATTTATAATATTTATTAAATGCTTTAAAATTTCTGTAATAAATTCAATTTCATAAGAAATAAACTAAAATATATAAATGATTTAACTATTCACCTTTTCCAATGCTTAGACAGCATTAAAAACAGCTCAGAAAGAAGAATAAGGCTACGAGAATTATTTTCCTGCATCTGAAAAATACATTATCATCACAATAACTTTGAATAAAAATAGTGCAGAGAATACAAAAAGATATAAAAATAAAAATTTCAAAACAAGGGTTTCATGTTAAAATAAGAATTTCTAATGTTATAAAGTATGGATAGCTTTCTTTCCCCCCTTCCCCCTTTTTTAAAATACTATAAAGAAATCAACTTTTATGCCTAAAATTTTTTATAAGTATATCCAATTTCTTACCCTTCCCCCATTTTTGATTATGAAATATTTTATTAGGAAAACGAGAACTAATTTTAATATATTCATTACAAGTATAAAAAAGGGAATACATGAGTTTTACTTCAGAAACAATAAAAGTTAACTTCACAGTGTACTACAGTAATACTACTTTTTAATGTAACATCTACTGAATTCAAACACAATAAATAAAAACATTGTGTTTTATATTTTTCAGTATTTACCTTTAATCATACGAATTAAAAATAATTTCTAAAGTATTTTAACAACAAAAGATACATGCATTCCAGTTACATTTAGCAACATAAGTTATAAATCTTGCAAAATATTAGATTTTATTCTAAGTTTCTAAATTGGATAGAATTTTTTATTCAATAAATTATTATTAGAAAAAGTAGAATATATGAAATTAATTTAAAAATGTAACTAACCTCTTTCAACAGATGTTCTAGAATATCTTTTAATATTTTCTCCTTTATGTCAGATGAAAGCATTAAAGGTTCATACTAGGAGAATAAAAAGAAGCTAAATTAAAGTGAAGAAAATTCAAATATGAAACATGTTTACTATATTTAAATCAAATGTCATAAGATACATCTACAGTGAAAATTGTAACTTTACCACAGCAATTATCAAAAGGAAATCTCTCCAAGCAGTGAGAAGAGCAAAAGAATCTTGAGAATCAACACAAATCGAATCAAGCGAATGATATGAGACATCAGTACTACTATCCATTGATTCATTGCAGTGAATATGCTAAAAATAATAAACACATGCTGTATTAAATTAAAAATGTTTAATTTTGACAGAAAACAGGGAAAAACCCACTTATATAACATTTAGTTGCTTATAAAATTTTTGCACACTAGCTTTCTTCCTAAGAGAAAATCTACAATAGGTTATTCTATTAATGAAATATGTTAAAAAGACCTAACTTTTATATTATTCATCTATTTGTAGAAAGAGGAAAGGGAAAATGAATGACTTTCAGATATTAAGGACAATAACCACAATAAAAGTTAATATTGTAAACATTAATTTATAAATTTTTGAATAAATAGAGGAAAGCTGGAAACCAGCGAAATAAGCAAGTAATATTAAATGAATATAATGAATTACTTGAATTTAATCAAAACGTAAAGTTATAATCATTCATATTAAATATATTCAAATCTAATATAAACTTTAAAAAAATGAAAAATTATCATTACAAATTAACAACATAAATTATAATGTGACTATTTTATCTAGGTAACTATACAAGTACTTAAAGCAAATAATAAATGGAAGCAATGTGTTGTTTTTAGCAAATAACAAAAAGAAAAACTTTTTTTTCTATCAAAAACATGTTATTAAATAATTTAATGATTTTTTTATAGAGATAATTATTAATGATTTGATAATTTTTTTAAATTTTTGGTTAAATTAAACTTTTATCATAGAAACAATTATTCAAGTAATATTTCAATTTATTATTTTTAAAAAAATAATGAATGCAATACATTAAATAAAATAGTAAATATTCATACCTTTGACCATTTTAGAAGTGAATTTTTAGCATGAATTTCTTGGAAAATAGACTTCACATTCTCTTTCAATCTATTTCTTTAAAAGGAATTAATTAATTTAAATCAATAAAGAGTTTTACAAATCCATATTATATATATATATAATATATATAATAAACAAAATGGAATTCTTATTTCAAATTATTTTTATTATACTTGAAACTTAAATTTATAATAATTATCTTGCTAAAGGAAGAAATAAGTCATAAGTGATAATATGGTAATAGTACAGTGAAATATATTTAACACAAAAATGCTTAAGATGTATTATTTCATGTTAACTAATATTTCAATGAAACTGACTGGATACTATGTATTTTCATGCATTTTTTCTCCTCTTAACACGCTACGAAAATTGCTAACATGAAAAGATTTCCCTTTTGGGAATGAACAAAATACGAAAAACACCAGCAAGATTGGATTCTCCTATTGTATTATTGGAAGAATTCATTGCAGTAGATAATGAGTATACAGCCCCAATTTTATACCAGACAAAAATAATTCAGAGTTTGTTCAAAGCACAAAAAATATCATTAATGCAAATTCCGATGATGAAAATGAAATGAATGATGCAGCTCCTGAGTCCACATCATCCGAAATGAGGAACATTGTGAAAAGTATGTTACCTAGATGCACATTCCAACGGTGAAATGAATATTTGGTGTATTGTGTTGAGTGGCAAAGTAAAATTGCAGTGATTTTACAAAAATAAACTTTATGTAAACTATGAGTAAGGATGATCTGTCATTATGAGTAATGATGATGCAATATTATGAAAGTACACTACAAAGTATCCCCCCCAGTGACGAAGGGAACGGCATAAAAAAATATACAAATATAAAAATGTTTGTTGTTTACAAAAATAAGGCACTATAAAATACATAAATTGCAATAACACATTACAATTATTATATACACAATACAATAAAAGATATACATATATAAATTACTAAAAAGGAATTTGAATTAGTAAGTTAATCTCTTAGGAAAATGTACGTGCCTGCCAGAACGTGTGGTTTTGATATTTTTATCTACAACAGTTTTATCTTCAATTTGTTGCTTGGTGAGAGGTGGTTCAAAGTTTTAACTACCCTTTTGTGAATTTAAATCTTCTGAAAATTCAAAAGCTGGCTTGCATCTGTCGATAGTGACAGTTACATTTTTATTATTTATACAAATTACAAAAATTTTATCAGATCTACTTTTAACCAAATGAGGTCCAGTGTAAGGAGGAGTTAAAGGGGGTCGAATTTTGTCATTTCTAAGAAAAACATGTGTGCATGTACTTAATGATTGGTGTACATAGCTCTTCGTACAACTATGATAATCAGGGGATATTGGGCTAAGTTTTTTCATCATGGTAATTAACTTCGAAACATAAGTGGGTGTCACAGACGTTTGAAGAGATTCTGAAGATATGAGATCAGATGGTAAACGTAAAGTAGTACCATAAACTAGTTGAGAGCTTGTTGCTTTTAAATCGTTCTTCATTGCTGAACGTAATCCTAATAATACGATAGGCAAAATATCGGTCCAACCAGCATTCTCATGGGCAATAATAGCACTTTTGAGATGCCTGTGGAATCGTTCTATCATTCCATTACTTTGTGGATGGTAAGAAGCTGAATGGATTCTATGGCTACCCATCATGTTTGTAAGCTCTCTCATTAGAGAAGACTCAAAATTTGTTCCTTGATCAGTTGTAATTGTAACAGGTGTGCCGAAACGAGAAATCCAACCATTTAAAAGTGCACGAGCAGTGGTTTCTGCCAACATGTCTTCGGTAGGAATAACTTCAGGCCACCTGGTATACCTGTCTATGATGGTAAGACAATATTTATATCCTTTGGATGGTGGACATGGTCCAATATAGTCAATATGAATGTGGGCAAATCGAGCATCGGGTAGAGCAAATGTGCTAAGTGGAGCTTTGGTATGTTTGAATACTTTTGCTCGCTGACATTTTTCACAAGCTCGAACTCTATTTTTGATGTCTTTTCTCATTCCTGGCCAAAAGAAACGCTTAGAAATTAAATTAGTTGTAGCGGATATTCCAAGATGAGATAGAAAATGCAGATTTTGAAATACCACTTGTCTGAGATTTTTAGGGACGAAAGGTCGAGGGGTTTCAAGTGACTTATCACAATATAAAGAAACGTCTTCAAGGGGAAAATATTGTTTTTCTGGTTTAATAGAAGAATCTGCTTTAAGGAAAGATTGAATTTCAGAATCTTGAAGTTGTGCTTGAGCGAACTTTTTGTAGTCTAAAATGGGTGGTTTTATAATTGCATCAATTTCTACTCTAGATAATGCATCTGCAACTTTGTTTTCTGTTCCAACTACATTGCGAATATCTGTGGAAAATTGTGAAATATAATCGAGATGTCTTAGTTGACGTGGGGTACATTTATCTGGTTTCTGCTTGAAAGCATATGTTAGGGGTTTTTGATCAGTATATATAATAAATTCGCGACCTTCACGCATGTGTCTAAATTTTTTTATTGAAGTATATATTGCCAAAAGTTCTCGATCCTAAGTAGACCAATTTTGTTGAGTTTTAGAAAGCTTTTAAGATAAAAATGCTATTGGTTCCCAGTTACTATATAATAGAAAGTTGCATTAAGGAACTACCAATGGCGAAATTTGATGCATCGGTCCAAACACTTAAAGTAGCACCAGGAATCGGATGTTTAAGAAGAGTTGCATCAGTTAATGCTGCTTTAGCAGCGGTAAATGAATTTTCCGCTTCTTCAGTCCATTCAAGAGGAGTTTGTGGACTTTTCGAAGGACGACATGGTTTCTTTTTGTTTGTGTGACCTTCTAAAAATTTTATTAGGGGTGCTAAAATGTAGGCTGCTTTAGGAATGAATCTTCGATAAAAATTATACATTCCTAAAAATCTACGTAATTGCATTAAAGTGTTAGGTCTAGGAAAGTTTTGAATAGCATTGACTTGACCAGGAAGAGGTGAAATACCTTCACTGGAAACTTGAAATCCAAGAAATTTTAAACTATCTACTCCGAAAGTACATTTTGAAGGTTTAATCGTTAAGCCATAATAATCAAGTCTTTCAAAAAGTGCACGGAGATTGGTAGTATGTTCTTGAACATTTTGAGATGCAATTAAGATATCATCAATAAAAGCATAAACACCTTTCAAACCAAGAGTAACTTCGTCGATAAATCTTTGAAAAGTGAAAGCCACATTGCACAAACCAAACTGCATTCGAGTGCTTTCCAAGAGACCAAATGGAGTACAAATAGCAGTTTTATGTATGTATTCGGAAGCAATCGGAATTTTGTGAAACGCTTTAACAAGATCAACATGAGAAAATATTTTTGCCCCATGTAGATCACTTGTAAAATCAAGAATGCTAGGAATCGGATATTTATCCTTTTTTGTTTGAGCATTTAATGCTCTAAAATCGCCAACAGGGTGCCAATCATTGCTTTCTTTTTTAGGAACCATATGCAATGGGGAAGAATAATTACTACTGGATGGGCGCATGTGGCCTAAATCCAACATGTGCTGAAATTCCATTTTCACAATTTTTAACCTGTCTGGAGCCATGCGACGGGGTTTAGCACAAACAGGTGGTCCAAAAGTATCAATATAGTGAACTACATTATGCTTAACTGTTTGGTTTGCACAAGGTGGTTTTACAATATTAGGAAAATCATTCAACAATTTAGAAAAATCATTATCAATAACATGAGTTATAATTGAGAAAATATTAGAATTTCTAATAATACAATGACAATTTAATTTTGTAGAAACATCAAATAAAATACGATTCCTTAAATCAGGTTTTATATTAAAATAATGTAAGAAATCTGCACCAATAATAGCATTAGACACATTACAAATAAAAAATGGAAAGACAAAATTTTGTCTTAAACCTAAGTCTAATGACATTAATTTACGCCTGTACACTTGAATGGGTGTACCATTTGCAGCAATAAAAGTTTGAACTGGAGAAGATTGTTTTAGAGTTTTATTTGCGGGAAGGATTGAGCAATCACTTCCGGTATCAACTAGAAAACAAATGTTGGATTTACGATCGCGAACGAAAAGGCGACAGGAAGTCGAAGGCAAGGCATACGTTGCCGCTACTCCTGCCCATTCAGGTTTTCCTGGAAAGAACAGGGCTGAATACATTTTCTTGCCTTTGTGGCAAATTTATTATGATACCAAAATAAATTTGATGCTTTTGTCTTAGGACTCTTTCCGCGATTGCGAGAATCGAAACGATTTCGAGAAAAACTTCTCAATCGTCGTAGTTCTTTTACTTCCTGTCGTAAAAGTTTCAACTCTTTGAGGAGTTTTGATTCACTACTATCATCAGAATTTGCACTGGAATATTTTGATACAACACTTACCTGTACAGGTGTTACCTCTAAAATACGATCAGCTATTTCTGAAGCTTTTTGAGCTGTAAGGGGTTGAATACTTGCAAGGATGGATTGCACATTAGGTGGTAACTGCTGTAAAAATAATTCCAAAAGAAGTGAATCAGTCACGTTGTGCGATTCTGATTGCCGTTGCATCACTCGAAATAATTCCGATGGTTTTCGATCTCCTAGCTGCTCTCCAGCTAAAAGACGGAGAATTTCCTGGCTTTTGCTTTCACCGCATCGGGCAATAACTTCATCTTTCAATTTTGAATAAGGATTTATGCTCCCAGGTGAAAGAATTACGTCTCGAACTGCAATTGCCGCATCGGGAGATAAATGAGCTATGAAATAATTATATTTAGTGCGTTCGTCGGTTATCGGCTTCGGAACTGCCAATTCGAAGGTCGATTCAAGCATTCCGAACCATAGCGCAGGATCTGCTGAAACAAAAGCTGGAATTTTAACCGCTGAAATATCCTCCATTTTTACGGAAGACACAGGCAATGTTGGAAAAAAAAAATTTGATTAGAATTTTTTTAAATTTTATATTCAAAGAACGGGTCACCATTTTTGGTGTATTGTGTTGAGTGGCAAAGTAAAATTGCAGTGATTTTAGAAAAATAAACTTTATTTTCCAACCTAACAAATAATTAAGTTCGAGTTTATATACTCCCTTTGTCAGAGTGGAATTCTGGGAAGATAGAAGAAATAACAACCAATAAGACGTAAGGATCAAGAATCCGTTACTATGAGTAAGGATGATCCGTCATTATGAAAGTACACTACAAATAACAAAATGGACGATATCGAACAATTTGATGCTAAAAAAACAATGCATAGAAGAAAAAAAAATCAGATTTTCCAAAAAATCAATAAATGGGTTTTTTTCTCAAAAAATTTGTATTAAATTTCTTATTAATTAAAAACTGTATTAAATTTTGTACTTCTGAATGTTTTTTTTCTTTGACATTTATTAAATATATGCATATATACATATCTATGTAAATAAAATAAACTTTAATACACTTAATTTTGTTGATATATGGGGGGGGAGGGTTCTGCAATATCCTTTAACATGAAAAAACTATTCCAGACCCTTCGGTTTCATGTTAAGAAATTTTCACTGTAATAGAAACAAAGCAGATTATTTTAAATTAAAATTTTCCAATAAAGAAATAAAAATCTGCAGTTATAGCAAAGGCTTATATTTAAAAATTCATACATATTATCATAATTTTTAAAGTAATGCAAGAGGGAGGGTATTAAATGAATGATGTACTTACTTCCCATTATAAAATACTTCCAGAGCCAATGTTCGAATGATGTATGCATTTATACCTGGATTGTCATGTGATAATTCATCGCTTAATAAAGAACTGCACATAAGATTCCAAAATTGAGAGCTAGATTTAAATATAAAATACATGAATACAAACTTAAGAAAATAATTGAAAATTCTTACCCTTCAATAAAAAAAAAAATTACAAAACATTATTTACTCTTCTTTTAGAGCTTCCATTGCTAAAGCTTGGTGACCAACCCACAAAGCATGAATAAATTCAACAGAAGCACAAAGAAGTTCATGAGGATATATATTTTTTGACTGAAAAGAGAACAAATTCCAAAATATGCTCCAATTACTCCGAAAACATACATTTAAACAATCAAATGCAAAAATATGTAATCAAATAGGTAATAATGAAATACTGAACTGAAAATATGTGAGTGATGCTTCAGATCTAATATGATAATTGTTATAGTAATGACTTAAAACCAAAAGGCTCAATGCATGCAAATTATAGGAGATTTTATGAAATAATATAATTCTAAAGTCTCAAATTACAATTAATTGTATACAGTAACATAATTGTATGGATTACCCTATTTTTTTCAAAAAATTCCAAATAAAGGATTAAAAGAAAAACTTATTTCTTCAAGAAAAAAAATCATAATGAAATGCTTAACTGAAAATGCATGTGCTGCTTTAGAAATATTTTTTAAAAAGTGAGGCAGTTTATTCAATAATTTAAATTTTAGAAATTTTATTTTAAGTAATATTAATCAACAACTATTTAGTGAATTTAAAGTTCTGAGCAGCTTTTTTTCATTAAAAGAGAATTTTAAAAATGAAACTATTTTACAACCAAAACTACATATCAGTTGATAGTTTCTTAACTAATAATTATGAGAAAATTTATAAAAAAATATTTTTCTAAATACTTTTATTATTTTTTTTTTACATCTCACCTCTAATTTTAAATATTTCTATAAAAACCCAATTTACATATAATATCATAATTAGTAACTGTGTTATGAGAAAATTAAAAATAATGGAAATAATTTTGTCACAAAATGTGATCATTCATAAAATATACTTTTTAATTATTTCTCTCTTCTTTTATTTTACTTTACAACATTTCAGTACATCCACATATCACACATTGAAAATAAAAAGCCTTTTATAGTCTTTTACTTTTTTTCTTAAAAATCATTTTTTCAATTTGTACTATATTGATATAACAGAGAGCATGCTATTTAAATTTGTAAATGACATAATAAAAAGCAATCATATTCAGAAATTATTTTTTAAAAAAATAGTAATATTATTCTTATGCGGATGTTTTAAATTACTCAAAAATACAAATTACATAAGAAATATATTCTTTTTTGTTAAAAAAAAATAATAAAAATAAATTAACCATTTTCTTTAAGATATATTGATTAACCTACATCATTTTTCTTGTCATTGAGGATCTTCTTAACACACTCCAAACAACTTTTATTTTCTTTTTCCTAAAGCAGCAAAATAAGGTCCAAAATATTATATTGAATATAAACAATCAATGATTCAATTAATACAACATTTTAATCTTTTTAACATATAAAAAGATAGCAGGTGCAATTTTTTAAGGAACAGACAAAAATGAACACTATTTACAAGATCATTAAGTACAATTAAATTTCTAAATTTTCTGTGGCAAAATTGTACTCAAAGTTGCCTTTAATATGCCTGCATTTAACAACATTGGCAAAGTCATCTGGAGTAGCATCATAGTTGTTTATCATTGGTGCCAGCCGACTGGTCTTATACAGTGTTCAGCAAGGAATCCTGTTTCAGTCTTAAAGCCGATGACCATAAGATCCATGTGTGGAGGGGCCAAAGTAAGTAGTCTTAATAAGTGCTTGTTTAACATACGCATAAAGCATTACTTCTGATGTGGAATGCTAGCTTTTACAACCGCAAGTCACCTCTAGTCCTCCTGAGTAGAATTTTAACAACTGAATTATATGTGATCACATTCTACAACCAGTTGCATTATCTTTCATAACATGTCCTTCTGGAATCATTTTGTAACAAGATAATGTCAAATCCCAGTCTAACTAGTGTATAGTTTACCTTGTTGATACTCTTCCTTGAGCAGCAAGGTCCACAAACATTTCATCAATCAGACTTCTTTGGGATTGATTTTTTTTTATAAATGCTGCACTCTAAAGCAGAGGTGGTCAACTCACAGACTGCTTTGAATAATTTTGCAGCCCGCAAGATTCTTCACAACTTTACAAAATATGATTCTTTTGTGCAACATTTTTGTTTTCAGTATAGTGTTTTGTAGCAAAAATAATCCTATAACTGCTTTTATTTTATAACACTTCTTCTGTTTTTATAGATACTTAAAAGTGGGCAGTATTGCATTGCAGTGATCCCCAGCAGCATTACGCTTGATTTCTATAACTTTTTTCAACTTACTCCTTTGAATCTTTCTTTTCAAAAATGAAATTTGTTTAACATAAAACATGCTCAAACTTATCAGAATAAAACCTGCAACATCAATTACAATGTGTAAATGCACACATTGAGATGGACTTCCTACAAAATCATTTTGGTTGGCTATCCCTACTCTAAAGCGACATGAGGGGAAAAGGCAAAGGATCTTAATTTTGAACCTTGGTCAAGTGGCAAGGATAACACCTGAGTCAGCCCCTACTCTCCAAACTTCCACATCACACCAACACTGGACTTTAAGCCTCAACCAATTTAACCTGGATAAGCCCCTCTAAATGGCTGGTTTTCAGTGGCACAGATTTATTTGGGACATGGTAGGCTATCAGATGTCAGCATCCCAAAATGTCATAGATTTATAATAACAATTGATGTGTGCATGTAGCAGAATATACAGTAAGAAGAATCTAACAAAGCTTATACTGACATATAGAAGCATGCATGACCTTAAAAAAGATTTTGACAATTATTGATTTTTGCATTCAGCATTCAAGTGCTGGCAGTTGATTAATTTTTTGGATTGGTATTTTTTATCAGTTCTTAGCAATAACTTTTACATATTTTTAACTTCAATAAAAGTCTTTGAAATCTCTTTTATTTTTTTTTTTGCAAAAGAATTTTATGTTGTAAAATTATACAGCAAATTTTGTTCAAACTACTAAAATAGATATTTATGTATAGCAATAATCTTGAATAAAAACCAACCCTATTACTGATCAAATTACTAAATATTAATATTGCATACATTAATTAACTGAATCTATTGCATAATTTGAAGTAGTATACAATTATAAAAAAGCAAATAATTATTATGTACTTTTAAAAAATGTTACTTTCAAATTCATAAATTGTTAATTTATAACAATCATACATAAGAATAGACTTTTTAAAAATGCAATTAATTATTGCATCAAAAATAAAAAACATAAATCAATAATACTGACCTTTATTTCTTTGTCACCTTTTCTTTTAACATTAATAAACATTTCAATAAGACCAGGTTGTTGCACCACGCATACAGTTAAAAATTCCAATATTGAAACTTTTAATCGTATGTCTTCATATGGAGAGCTAAGGCGAGCTAAAAAGTGATCTCGTATTGCTTCAGCTTCAGAGCCAAAACATGCTAATAAGGACATTGGAAATTCCTGTAAAATATTTAAGGAATTTTTAAAATTTAAGAAATTTAACACATATAAAATTAAATAATTCAATACTAAGCTACAACTGAATGATAAAGAGAATAAATTTTTTTTTATAACTTACAACACAGTTTCACAACCCAAAGGAAAAATTACAATATTGGACTTAATTTTGCATTTTAATCCATGGAGTTTTGTTTTCCCGAATTTTAAAATCTTGCATTTTCTATAATCTGTACTCTCATTCATTAATACATAATTACTGATCAATATTTATTTAAAAATATTACACTGCAATAAATAAGTATACTCAAACTAAATGAAACTATAAAGAAATGGAAGTACAAAAATTTGAAAAAATTCAATTTTCAAAACACATGCATTCACACATTTTAAAAATAAATTTAATAATGAAAAATTTTAGTTCCACATTTTAAGCAATAAGCTCTTAAAATGCACATACCTTAGCAAATCGTTTCAGTAACTGAACTGCTAGAATGGCAAGTCGAGAATTGTAACGTTGGAAAGCATAATGAGCAACCATTAACACTACTTGTGGTTGGTTTGTATGCCCAGAAGTAGAAAATAAAACAGCTTCAAATGGTGTAACTTCAGCTTTAGGACTAAGAGTAGTTTTATTACGCAACAACAGAAGACGATTCAGCACTGACAAAGATAAACGAATCATTGAGGCTATTTGATCTCCTAAATCACTGAAATAAGATTTTAAAAAATGTATGTTAATAGTAAATTTTCATCAAAAAATATAATTTGGGAACAATCGAAATATCAGATATATCACATGCTATGGATGTGAATTAAATCAATATTCCACTTATTTTACAGATAATAAATTCTCTTAGAAACAATAGTAAGTATTATAAGATTGCTATGTCAAAATGAAAAAAAAAATAACAATAATTGCAACAAACCTATTTTGTTTCAATATCGTCTGCTGAATGACCTCTTCTCCAGTACAAACAATTTTCAATAATGTTTGACCAGCTTCAAAATGAAGAAGACTGAAAATACATAATTCTTGTGCCTTGCACCTAAATGAAAATAAAACAATTTAAACATATATAATGTTATTTAATTTATTTATTCAATTTAAGAGCTTAACTCTGAATTAAAAATTAAATGTAATAAATAAATGAAATATGCATTTAATAATTTTAAAACACAGAAAAAATTAAATTTCAAAAATTACCTTGAGAGAAAAACAGAAAAAGGTTATGCAGAATAATAAAAGCCTAATCTTAAATAAAATTTAAATATCATCTTAAAATTTTAATTTGTGGTCAGATTTTGTAAAAAGCAAATTAAAATTTTTAATGAATATTATACTTCATTAAATCACAACACTAATGATCTCTGAATTTCAGAAGTATGCCTTGCATGAATCATAAAATAATATAAAACTACAATAACATTTTATAAATATTTTTTTTATCAATAATTTTGAGGCACAGTCGATACTGCTTTTTGAGGCTGTCAGTTTATTAATACAACATTTACAAGGACATATCAGATGAAATGGAAATTAAACCAACAGTTAATAATTTTATTATATTTTTCAAAGTTTATAATATTTACTTGCAAATTATATTTCTTTTCAAAAATTAAAAAAAATATTGGAAAGAAAATTACCAACTGTTTAAATTTGAATACCTTATTTTCCTGTATATAATCCGCAGATTATGTGTTAAAAAAAGTTTCAAATTTCGTTATGCGTATTACACGCCACTGTGGATAATGTGGTAAAAAGCATTCAGAAAAGCTTAACAATAAAGTTTTGAAAGAAATACCATTTATGTTTTATAAAATAAATAAAAAATAGCACTGAAAACTTTTGTAATTTGGCTGGCATATTTCAGCAAAAATTAGTTTTGTCCAATTACGTTAAAGAAAAAATTCAGTTCCTTAGAAAGATGTTGCTAGTCGCTAGCATCATTTTGCATTCTGTCTTAATCTGAGCTGTTTCATTCTGAAAATATTCCAAGTTTGAATATTGCCATATTGAAGCGAAAGCATGTAAATTACATGGCTGATTTTGAACTCCACGCTATAGAGAAGGCTACTGAAGTAGAAAATTGGGAAACTGCAAGATTGTTTAAAGTTGACAAATCAAATATTCAATTGTGGAGAAAAACAAGGCTAATTTTGAAAAATGAGACCCAAAATTTTACAATTATGGACTTGATGAAGCACATCTTAATCAGAAAGTCCGCATCTGCAACTAATACATGCATTATTGACAAAGAAATTACAGCCTTTAGACATCGGAATTAAATGGAAAGTTCAGAAATTATGGAAACAATAAATATCCATTGGAGAAAAGATTTTTACAAAAATTTTTTTTTTTTCTGTACAATTTATTACTTATAATTTTAATCATATTGTGTATTTCTTTTTTAAAAATATTATCTGACACTACATTATTGTCAGTACATTTTTTGGATTATTCGCCGTAAAAATTGCCGCAGATTATGCAACATTTTAAATATTTTTACTTGAAAAAAAGGCTACAGGAAAATACGATAAAATAACCTAATTTAATTAAAACAAAATACCTTAGTATTTAAGTGACCAAATTAAGCAGTTTTGACAATATTTATAAACACACATTATATTCTAAAATAATGAAATATTTTGTATATAAAAAAATAAAAAACTTACATAGCTTCTAATCTGTTCTTTTCAATAGAGAATAAATTATGAAGTAAATTCAAACATTTTTGACCTATGGAGAGAGAAAAGTGGTAAATAAAGATAATTAATTAAACAAACCAAATTTTTAAGTAATAAATATTGCATACCTATGAGGATCCTTTGTTGATGTTCATTATAATACCATTTGTGGAAATATGAAAACAGTTCTCTCAGAATATAGATAACACAAGCAAGGAAATTATCATCTTCTTTCACCACAGTCTTTTTTTTTTAAAGAGAGAGAGAAATGCTATGCTTAATATTAAAAATCTTTTTTTATACCAAGTTCAAAGTTAAGTTAAAGAATAAAACAAAATGATATCCAAAAAATAATGCAAAATACAATTCCTCACCATAAATGTTTTTAAAATACTCCTTTAAATTTTAAATGAACAGATTTCATAGATATTTATTTAATTGTAATAAGATAACAAAGTATCACATTTCTTAAAATGGGGTAAAAACGTTAAGACTTTGAGAAATTGTAACTTTAAACAATGTATAAAGAGGAACACTGCAAAATAAAATAGAAGAATTTAACATATAATTACTGCTTTTTAGCATCTAAACTGAAATATTTAAGGTATGAATACATTTTGAATACGGAATACAGAGGAGAATAATAAATTTATAAGAGAAAGATTTAAACTTTTTAAAAATTATTACATTTAAAAAAAAATGACTAAATTAAAAAAAACAAAAACAAGTACAACTTACTAATGAAACATTTGTAACCAAATCCAAAAATGCAAGGCACACAGAATAATCACCTGAAACACATTCTCTGGAAGCAATTATCTGTCCCAGAATGCCTGTGTTCATACAGATGCCACTGGAAAGAAAAAATAATCTTTCAACATATTTATTGTAAACATTTTAAAATTGATAAAATGAAAGGCAAAATTAATTAAAAAAAAAAATTATGCATTAGAACAACAGAACTGAAGTATGCTTCAATAACGTAATCATATTTAAATTACATCACGGAAAGCAATTTTGTTAACAATGAATTTGATACAATTTTTATTATTTCAATAAAAAATAATTAAAATTTAGGAATCATATGATGTTTTTAAAAGTTTTCTTAAACCTTCATCCAAACAAAAATATTCCAAACCATAAAATACACCAAAACTATATATATATATATATTGTAATGTAACAGATCCATTCTATAATTCTGATAATGAAATTATACATATCTTTATAAATCCATAACTCTTATTGTGCCTAAAAGTAAAATTGTCAATGTAAAACTACATCATACTGTTCAAAAACATATATATTTTTATTCTTTCTTTTTAAACATTTCTTCATTATACCTAACTTTTTTAAACACTACTTTCATAACATATTAGTACATCTGAGGTAATTTGATGGCACCAATATAAGTTTTAAATCCTTGGGTTACGCGCTCCAGTCATGATACCGCCAAAAAGCTCTTGTTTGGAATGATGTATGCCATTGCATATCAAACTTAGATATAATTTAAAGTACTCTCATGGAATGATGCGGAAAAATGTAAGATTAGGTACTTGTTTACTCAATAATTTCAATCTGTATCAATCGCTTTCTTCATGTATAACCAATTTATTAATGTCAAGGTACATCTTTCTCTCTCTTTCTCCTGCTTGTTTTTTTAAAATTATCTCAAATTTTATGCAAGGCAATTTGCTCTGAGCTGTTGACATAATCTCAAAATGCAAAAATATTAACAAAATCCAACCAAGATTACCAGAATATGAAAGAAATTACCTGAGCATATCCGAAACATTTTTGGGTGTATATGCCATGCATGGTAATAATTGAATGTGTGCTAACTGTTGCCACACATCAGACAATTCACTTTTGGATAATGTAGCAGCAATGTTTATACACACTGATACAAACACTAATGAAGGTGATGAACTGTTTATACACCTGTAAATGAAAAAGGCATATTTAACATGAATTCAAAATCTTAAGCCTACATAAGTAAACTAATATTTAATCCTAAAACTTAAATATTATATCAAAATAATACAATTTTAATTTAGAGCAAAAGACTTAGAAAATCAAATGTAATCAAAAGTACTAATATTTGTAGAAAATCAAATGTAATCAAAAGTACTAATATTTGTAATTTTTAAAATCATCAACTCAATAAGGCTAGTACTACTAAATGAAGAAAATAGAAGGAGAGGGAAGATTATTTGTTAACATATAACTATACATACTACTTTCAATTTTGTAATACACTCATGGACAAAAAATTAGCGCACCAAGAGAATGACAAAATGAAATGAAATTTGACATATGTAATGACTACTTGGATATAAGTAAATGATTAGAAAATCAAAGAAAAACCATAATTTAATTCAGAGAAAAATGCAAAAGAACAGAGGATTTAATACCCTATTGAACCCCCTCTAGCGTGAATGCACGATGCAATACAATTGGGCATTGAGGCACACAAGTTTTGTATGATGTCTTGAGACACTGCATTCCATATTTAATGTAAACTTGCCTCTAGTTCGTTCAAACTCATGGGATGCCCAACTTGCTGTCCCCAATGATCCCAGATATGCTCCATTGGAGACAAATCTGGGGATCGGGCAGGCCAAAGGATAGTAACAGTGCAGAGACAGTCTTATGACACCCTTGCCGTGTGAGGCCAAGCATTATCTTGTAGAAAAAAAACTCCTGAGAGCCTTTGCATGAGTGGCAACACATGTGGTTGCAGGATGACATGGACATACCGCTGGGCTGTCATGGTGGCACAGATCAATATTAGGGGTGACCGTGTATTGTAGGCAATGTGGCACCCCATACCATCACATCAGCTGCGGGAGCGGTGTGTCGCTGTAAAGCAAAGGCAGGATTGAGGCCTTCACCACGGGGTCTCCACACATGATTGTCATCACTGCTGAGATTGAATCTACCAGTTCTATTTCGCTGCAGTCCAGTTTCCTAGTGCGCGGCACCACTTCAAACGGAGGTCTCAAGGGCAGCACACATAATGGGCACCGCGACCCCTAATGTTCTTCAGCCAGGTGCCTTCGTATGGTTTGAGAAGACATAGGGGCCCCTAGTAAAGGTGCTACCTGTGCCTGGATGGTGGTCAATGAAGTAGTTTTTATGATGTGGTGGTATTCTCGATGACTGGTCTGTCAAGGCCGTCCAGAGCCTGGTCTTCAAGTGAATGACATCTCTCGGATCCACTGGTCCCAACACAATCAGAGCGATCTAATTGACAAGCTACTCGCATAGCTGACCACCCAGCTTCCATTATGCTGATGATTCTCCCCCTCTAAAACTGCAACAGCTGCTCATATTGTCTTTGAAAATGGCATAATGGCATGTCTACCTCAGCTCTTCCTTTGTAAACAATTCAGCACACTCAAACAAGCTTTGGTTACCTGTTTTATACTCCATGGAGAATGATGTTAAATGCCCTGTACTGGGCTATACATAATGCGCAAACAAGCTACATTTCTAAACATTTGCATATCTCCCCCACACATGTACCTTCATGCCAAGTTTCATTACGATCCTGCAATTATTTCTTGGTGCACTAATTTTTTTGTCCATGAGTGTATAATAATAACAGAGGTAATATTTAATACAATTAAACAAAAGTTTGAAAATTTATATAAAAACTAAGATTAAATTATATATATATATATATATGTGTGTGTGTGAGTATGTGTGTGCGGACAGTTGGACATCTATTTTATGAATCTCTATTCTGCAAACTTCTTATTGGAACAAAGAACAGAAATATATTGGATGAATTTTTATTTGAAAAATTTTCCACATAACAATCTTTTTTTTTTGGGGGGGAGGATTTAGAGACTTTGTTCAATAGAGATCCGACTGATTATATATATATAAACATTACAAAGTAATTATTTAGTCATAAGCAAATACAACAATACTTCTAAATTACATTTTATTTATTATATTTCTTTAAAAATGGATTTAATAAATCAGGAAGAAAAATACCAGATAAAAATGGACATAGAAGTTTACAAAATTAGACGCTATCATGTAATAATTAAATATTAAAATAGCAATACAAATAATACATGATAATATTCCAAAGAGATTACATACCATATTGAATCCAAGCCACTATCGATTATAAGTGGCACCCCAAATTCTCAACATGTTTAGGTGAAAAAATATAAAATAGTGTAAAATGGTTTATCGATAATCCAAGGTTCACAAAATTTAAGCTGAGAACTAATACGAAGTGAAAAAAATAATTTATTTTACCAGAATTAAAAACTTTTAAGCAGATACATGAACCTGTAATTACTCTAACCATCAGAGTATTATGTTCAATTTCTTCCATTCAATATGAATATTCACACCTTCGATTCTAAGCAGCACTTAATTTTCAGTAGCATTAACATTGGGAAGGAAAATGGTGCTTAGATTTGAATAAGTATGCAGTATATAAGTAATATATAAAGAGAAATTTAAAGAAATTGAAATGTTTTCTTTAAAATATCAACAAAATTTTGTGGAAGTGAATTCAACAACTCATAACACTTGAGATAAAACTTATAACAAATGAAGCAAAAATAAAAATTCACAACATTTAGCATAAAATTTCCTTACATATTCATTAATTTAGTTATTTTCAGATAATGAACAGGTGAGAGTAAAAAAAAATTAAGATGAGTAGATTTTGTAAAATATACAAGTTTCTTTAGCAAAATTTAAAATTCTTTTGATAATATTTTAACTGCTAATTGTCCTTTAATGCATAAAAAATATACTATTTTATTAATGCAGTAAGCTAAAATAATGAAACTTGTTTACCGTTGTAAGATGGAAAAAAGGACATTGATAAGATGAGAAAGATGAAATCTCATGTCAATGTCAGTTTTCAGCATGCTATTTACTAATTTTGCAACTGTAGTTACTCTCTGAATACTCTCAGCAGAAACAAAAGCTGAAAAAAAAAACATGTTTATAATATAGAAAACTGAATACTTCTAGGTTATTTAGAAAAATTAGCTTTAAATAAATAAAAAAAACCCAGCTTAAATACTAATTTCTTGTTTTGACTGAAAAATAGAAATATAGCCATACTTAAAATTAAAATAAATCAAAGCAAATTTTTTTAATGGAGCAAATAAAAAGAAATCTTACCAGTACTATAATTCATTTCTTGTAATCTCAAGTAAATTTCTCTCAGGCATATCTGCCATCCATTTATTTTTACTTTCCATTGAATTATTGAGCTGCCATTTTTATCTTTAAAATGTTTTAACACATATATCAGTTTTATATAAATTAATTTATAAAAAATAAAAATTTAAAAACAGAAGAAAATAAGTGAACAAATTTAATTTTTACCTGCTAGTTTCAAAACTACACCAAATGTTCCTTTAGGTATTATTATATTATCTGAAAATAAATTTTTTATTAACCAATTTAAGAAACAATAAAACCATTTTGATTACTTAAAAAATGGACAAATCAAGTTGTTATCAATTAATCTTACCTGAAGCTATAATATATATATTTCAAATTTTATGTTTCCTTTTTTAAAAAGAAGAAAAGATTCAATTATTTTGTAATATTATATCAGAGATTGGAAGAACCTTGAACTTTATCTGCATGTTTAAAATATAAAATCAATAAAAGATCAAATTATCACAAATAAGTTATTAAAAACATTAACAAAAATAAAATTACTAATTTAAGTCAAGCAGGAAAAGAAACTATACCTTAGCAGAAATTCACACAAAAATTGGAGTATAGATAATTTTCAACATAATCAGATAAGTAAAGCAGTTTAATATTCAAGCTTATCAAGAGCATTAATCTGTCCCTAATTTTTTTTTAAAAAAGGACAATTTTTGAAGAGGAATGGAGATGGGTAAGCTATATTTTAAATCCAGACCAATGAAATAATTTCACTTTCAAGATAGTATGTAATATATAAGTAGTCATTATTAAAATTAAATTAACACTCAAATTAAATATAAATAATGAGATGACATTAAATGTAGTAACTTAACGGAAACAAAACTAATTTTTCTAGACATTTTAAAAAATATTGCTCACATTTGTAACACTTACTGTCTCCATAAACTGGTCTGTCTTTAACAAGTTGCCATACATTTGGTTCAGGTGTTGCTGTAATATCCCTTTCATCAATATTTTCCCAAAATTCGGTAAAAGTTGGTAAATTTTTTAATTGTTCTGTTACCTAGAAAAATTAGCAAATAATAATAAATTTTACAAAAGTATTAGAAAAAGATGAAAGCTTGATGGAAATCTGATAAAACTAAAACTGTTTTTATCCAATATTATTTTCAATATATGGCTTGAGAACATTTCTGCACTTGAAAACCAAAAATATTATTCAAAATTATATATACTGTCAAACCTCCATATTACGAACTTTTTCCTGGAACCAAAAACATTTCACGACTTTCTTCGTAAAATAACCTCTCTACACACACACAGCAAAGTGCATTTTTAATATAACAAACTTTTTCTCTTGTGATTCAAATTTTTCTCTCTCTATTTCTGAAATATTTCTAAACATTTCAAGTTATTCTCTTTTTTGACACATTTTATGGTGGTCATAAATATTGAACAGGTTTTATTAGGTGCCTAACTCTCCATTAAAGAAGAATTCTGGGTGTTTCATCAAAAAGTGCAACCTTTAACCCTCATTGTCCAGTTCACTACAAACATTTTCGATATCCCCTTGTACCCTCAGCGGAGTTGTCTCATGTCCCGTTTCCTTGAATAGTGTTCATTTGTAGTGTTGATCAATAGCACTGGTAACTTTGCTTCTTGTGGCTCAAAAACCTCAAAACATGAGTGCTTGAGCATGAATGAAAATTTTTTTAATTCTTCAGGAATTGGATAAAAGCGCCAGGAAACATTCCTTGCGGTTTTTTTCTTTCTTTTCTTTTATAAATAAGATATATAAAATAAATATATATTAATTTACAAAAAAGTGTGAATAATTATTTTTTAATATATAGTGTTTATGAGTTCAAAATTTGTTTTATGATGCTTATAAAGAAAATTGAAAGATGAACCTCTATATAACGAATTTTCCATATAACGAACTTTTTTTCAGGATTTAGCAACTTTGTTATATAGAGGTCTGACTGTAAGTATATTTTAAAAGTACAATATTGAAACATTAGATAAGACACATTCACACACATAATACCCAGTGCTGAAAATATAACACCAAGAGAGGGGGACAGAGAACTTCACAATAGGTGCACCTCAACGAGTAATGCAAACTATGTAAAATGCGCAATTCTCCAGCATATGCTGAACAGGATATAAATGAAAGAACCTATAGAATAGGCAATAACCATACCATTATTTCTGCCAGTAAAATCAGTGAAGAAATTTTTTCTTGTCCCCGAGGACCCAAGTAATAACAGATACCACCAATGGAAGTATACAGTTTTGTATTCAAGGCACTATGAACCCCCAATGAAACATGTATAGTGTACTGAGGCCAGTGACATTCCCCTTTCTTAAGAGGATCACCAATGCTCTTTACCAGCAGGATAACACCTTAAAACACCTCAACCAATGTGCAATGTAAGATGTTTCCCTTTGGTTAGCACTCTCTCTTGATTTCTCACTAATGGAACATGATTAGATACCACTAGAGTACCCTGCCACAGCTGGGTTCAGAAAACTAATTGTTGCAAATGGTTGATAGGAAATGCAGAGCCATCTCTCATGATGCCATCCAGACTCTTATTGATTCTGTACCAAGACACGTTCTTTCATGTGCCATCATCAGCTGTGGTTCTGAACAGACATTTTTGTTCTCTGTGTTAAGAATATAATTTCAAAAAGAACACTTAATTTTTGTTTCATCATTTATTGTCTCTCTCTGTTAGTCAAACTTCTATACTTTCTGGCAACTCTGATGTTACATTTTCAATATCACGTAATACATATATTATCAAAATTTTTTTGTGATATATATTTCAAGCATTTTTGCACTTTATTTTTCCAATTTTACTGAAAAAATGGAGTGAAAACATAATATTAAAGTTACAGAGACGCAAAATATATCAATAATAGCATTAAGTAGTGAGATAGGTAGAATATTTTTGGGGAAGGGGGAGAGCACAAATTTTTACTTAATAAATCTTAAATTAGATACGTATCTATGTGACAATATTCATAAAAACCACTTACGTTATTTATAAATAATGCTCTAGAAAAATTTAATAAAGAAATATGTCCCTACTCCATTGCATATATTGAAAAATAAGGAACTTTGTTTTGTAACGTACATAACTAATTATTTTTGCTGAGTTAAAGTAAGTAAAAATGAATCTCAAGCTACTTACACATGGAGAATTTAAGTTTTTATGCTGAAAATACAAATAATAACGAAATGTTTTAAAGTTTTGCAATGCAGCTACAAAATAATGAACAATTAATTTGATGATTAAATTGGAAGTAACAGTGCAAAACTTATATTACAAGTTATATTTTTTTGTAAGCACTCGTAAATTAAACTTACAAAGATTAGATTTGATACATAAATACAACAACAAAAAAAAAAAAAAAAAAAAGGTTAAAATCGTTAAAATTTTTTATTTTACAAACCTTCAAACAACTTTCTGGATTTGCCAGGCACAATGATGAGCACATATTTAAAAGGGGACAAAACTCAATGGAAAACATTTCTAAGCAATAAGTAAAAAGGTCTCCTATGCCAGCATCTTCACCCTAAATACATAAATAAAACTATTACTTAGTTTTTATTTTTTTATCAAATTTTTATGACTGTAAATCAATTATACAAAAAGTTACAAAATATTTAATTAATTAAAATATTAACATGTAAGTATACTAACAAATAAAGATATTTTAAAAGAAAACTTCTATTGAGTTAGTCAAATTCATCCTTGTACCTATTCATTAACTATTACAATGAATGTTTGAAACATGTATTTCCATTTTTAAGGGATTTTTTTCTTTCCCACCTCCCTTAAGTTTTATTCTCGGCAAATGTATCATGGAAATATATTCATATTGGGTAGCATTGACTTATTTCTCTAAATTTTAAAGAGGTCCTTTTTTTTATGAAGGGTATTTCATATAAATTTAAAACTGAATTTTTTTATTTTCATAAATATATCATTAGCAATCCCAAATAATGAGGTAAATCATTTTGTTTAAAGAAAACAATTAAAAAAAGACTTTAATTTAATACTTTTTCTGAATAACTACAAGCTGCAATATTTCAAAATGCTGTTGGTCCAGCTCATTTGCTTCAATAACTCTAAATTGCAGTCATAAAAAAAGACTGAAATAACTTTTGTAATTTTCATTTGAGCATGATATTAATGTTGATCACTCAAAGGGAATTTAATTACGACATTTGTAATTAACACAATGTAGTTGATTAACTTTAAAAAAGAAATTTATCATTATGAATTTTGTTTTTGTTTTTTTGTAAAAGAGAGAATGCATTTATGCTTACTAAATAACTTAAATTTCTAATATCATTTTAATCCATTTACTAACACAAGGATATTCACAAATACTATAAGAATGCCCCATACTACATTATTTTAAAAAAATGAATAACCTGTAGAGTATTTTTTAATTAGATTTTTCTTAAAATGCTTGAATTATTTTAGCTTTTATACAATGCTTCCTTCAATTAATGTTGTTAGATCCAATACAACAGAATGGCCATAATACTTTTCTATTTTTTATATTGTGTTACTTAATAACTACATAGTGTATGTATGGCTTTTTAAGAATGATTTATCAGCTACTAAATTTTTAGACTTTAAGTTTTGGAACATCTAAGTTGTTAAAGTAGAACTTTAGGCACCCAAAAATCAAAAGAAAAAAATGTGCATGTAATAACTAATAAATTTGTGTTTTGCAAAGATATATATTTTTTAATTACCTATTACTAGATGTAAATACAGCCAAAAAAGTATCAGACAGAAAATTTTATGTTAAATGTTAAAGTCCACTTTTAAATTTCAATATCTCTGGAATTTAAGAGCAGAATTCCTTAATAAAAATTTGCAATTTAAATTAATTTCATACTGAAAAATCAATGTCAATTTTTTAAAAACATTTATATCAAGAAAAATAACAAATTAATTAACTACATAAAATAAGTTATTCACTAAAAATAATAATTTAGTCCTCATGAGTTATTCACATAAGTACCAATTTTGTTTAGTTGCAACAAGAATTAGAAAGTTACATCTTTTTTGCGACTACAATAAAATGCAAAGATAGTATGAAAATAATTTTTATATAGTTTACGAACAGAAAAATTATACAGTTTTAATTTTTGGACTATATCTTCTGAGAAGTAGCAATCTTTTTGTTAAAGATTTTCATTTTCATTAGACTTATGAGTTTAAAGAAAATTCTTAATATTTCAATAATAACACCTCTGACATATGATTTTGAATTAAGACTTTGCAGTTCCATGTCTAAAATGGAAATAAATATGAGAAGGTAATATGTTTAACGAAAAAATATACTTTAAAAATGGAAAAAGAATTAATATCAAATGCTTTGATGCTTAAATATCCTGATAATCTTAATATAAAATAAAGATAATCATGTTTAGCATTAATCCTTATTGAAAAAGTTATTAGAATGCAATTTTTACCTTTTTCCAAAAATCATCTGCAATGGATGAAAATTGTAAAATGGTACTTGCAATGGTAAACAGAGGCTAAAACAAAAAACAGAAATAATTGCAATATTTATCATATATGTGTATAAAGATGAACTAATTACCACTGAAAACAAAGACAATATTTACAGCATACAATAACGTAATTATAGAGCATATCATTTAGAAGTAAATAAGATCAAGTTCTAATATTTAGATAAATACATAAGATTGAACCAAATTTTGGTATCTCTGAAATGTTTTAAAGATATACATATATAAAACCCACCCTTACACATAAAGCCTTTTTTTAATCAATCATTGTTACTATAATATTTTCTATTTATAATGAAGAGAATAGTTTGAAAATAAAAATGCACTAAAATAAAAGGAAATTTAACAATATTTTAAAATTAGTTAAATTATCAGACAATACTTTTCCTAAAATGTTCTACACACTGGAATATAAATAACAAAAAGTGATTTTTAATCAATCTAGAAGGATTATCAGATTCTTGAAAGAAATAAAATTTAATCATTCTTTTATGAGAGAGCATTAAACATAATACAAAATATATTTCAAATAATTAAAATATCATACATCACAATTTTATGAGAAAACAAATATGATTTTAACTGACAAAAATTAATAAACATTAAGGAATGATGATAACATTAAAATAATAGTTGCACAATGAATTCTTTATTTTAATAATAGCATTCTTTTTACCTGCAAAGGTCCTAAATGTTGGAGGTCAAACTGAGATAAGACACAAGATATCAAACTATAAACTACATTATTTGCAGCATCAGATACAACCTACAAAATTAAGATATATCACAAAAGTTATTTTAAAACTTCTACAAAACTTAACAAAATAAAAAAATAAGATAACATATATCTAATTATTTAAGATCATGAACGTCTAAAGTTTTTTTTCTCTTTTTGAGATAATGTATGTACTTTTCTCTGAGAAACTATTGAAACTAAAAGGCTAAAATCTCATGGCATATAGACAAATAAGTTTTAGATATTTCAATAATTCCTTCATCCCACTAAGTCAAAAATATGGGCTCTTTGATTTTTGTTTAATTGTGTACCACTTTTAAAAATAACATTTTAAAAATGTTGCTTTGATAACCCTTAATATGATGGAATAAAATTAATAGCTGAATCTCTCAAAAAAAAGATACTCTTGGGATAAAATTAATATTCACATATGCTTTTAGAATGGCACAAATTTAGCCAAGTGAACACTTTTGGTGATCACTAAAATACAAACAAATAAAAGATACTGTAACGTGTTACAAATTTTATTGTATTACTACAGAAAAATGCACAAAAAATTATGGGAAATTTGGCAATATTATTCTTGAAAACTAGTAGCAACATTTGGTGATTTATTTTGTGTTTATATAACTGAACAATATTAAATTGAAATTTCAACTTATTTACAATACACATGAAAGCAATAAGAATAAACAAAATAATTTAAAACTATGTTAATACTAGCTGGTATACCCGTTCTTCGCACGGGTGAACTGAAAAATAAAACATCACAGATTGAAGGATAAAGAAGTTTTTAATGAGTAAATTTTACGTGAATTGCAAAATAAACAAAAAAAAAAAAGCTTTTTGCATATCTCAGCTAAACAACAACAAAAAAAAAAACACCTTTGTTAAATTTTTAAGTATGTAGCTGATAAAAAGGGATTTTTTTTATTTATAATTCCTCGTAACACTCTTGAGGGTCGATTTTTCAAAATACCTCCCTAAGCTGATCTCTGCTCACCAAAAGTAACACATTGTTAAAAGTTTTGCGTAATGAACGCTTAAAGTAGTGTAAATAATTTATATCTGAAAGTGTAATGCATTAATATTACTTTCTGTTGAATTTATTTTATTTTAAAATTGTAATATTTGCAAGCAACGCCGTTCCTTAAATTATAATGGCGATTCACTGAAAAACATAGCGAAATGTTAACGATAGAGTCAAGTTGGCAAATGCCTAGCTACTTTCGTAGCTCGAGCTTTATTAGAGCTTTGGAAGAGACCCGTCGTGTAGGGGAGCGATGCACGTTAATACTTTATCCACTGCATTATGATTTACTGCAGTTTTTTTCATACAATATTTTTTTTTTATCACTACATTGAAAATTAAGGGATATACATAAACGAAATACTCCACTTTGGGAAATTTAATCCGTTAGAGCTAATAAATTAATTAAAGATATTCCACTGTAAAATTAATTATATATACCATTCACTTAAAATAAGTACTCAAATCACTTTCTAAGGTCTTCATTAACATACAAAAACATAAGACACTTAAATTTTGACAAACTATTTTTTCCGCTAAAATACTCATCATGGGACCCGTGCTGTCATATATATTGGAAGAGTGGAGATTTCAAAGAATATTCCTGCTAAGTATTGGTAGAATATTCCTTCTAAGTTGGTGTGGTGTGGTAGTTAGGAGAAGAGGGTGCCAGCCCCGGTGTTGTCCACGTCACTTGACCATGGTTCTAAATTACGTGATCCGTTGCCAAAAGCCCTCGTGTAGCTGAACAGTGCAACATTAATATTCACTCACTCTCACACTCCAAAAAATACAGTACAGTAGTTATTGCGTTTTTAAGTATAAAAATAATTATATCTGCCTATTCAATTAAAATTATAGCGTTATAATTAACTACTAATCACAAACAAATTTTGAAAATTTGTCTAAATGATGCAGTGTGAAAGAGAAAGTTTATTTACTGCAAGTATCAGAACTGATAAAAGCATTTATTTGGAAAAAAGATCAATTTCGTACTACCAAATGTTCATAATAAAATCATAAAAAAAACAACATTAAAATAAAGAGAGATTTATAACAACCTCTCCCTTCAAAACTTAATTTTATTATGAAATAAAAAAAAATAGGCATTATGCTGATCAGCGGAATTAATTAGAAGCGAGCACCTTGCGTAGCCAAAACAAAAAAGTTCTTTCACAAACAAAAGATAGATATATGCTGACGTGGGCTTTTTTGCAGCGCAAGCTAGAATTGCTCGCAGATGGCTGAATTTTTTCCTACTTACTTGACAAATATCGCTATATTTTGGACACTTCATACAATATCTTTATAAATTATAGTCTATGCTATAAATTATAGCCTATGTGCTATTCTGATGTATAAGCTATATTACTGTAAAGTTTCATTAATATCCATTCAGTTGTTTTTGCGTGAAAGACCCACAAAGATACTCACAAACTTTCGCATTTATAATATAAATTAGATATTGACCACCTCATACTGTATGCATACAAAATTATAAAAAAGTATAGGAAAAAAATCATTTATTTTTTTAGGAAATAAAATTTTCTATTGTTTTGAAAAACTGAAAAAAAAGATACATTTCATAGTTTTTCTACTTCACTATGTAAATATTTTCCCTTTTCTAATACCATTAAAAGAGTGAGTGAGTGAAGATTAACGTCGCACTGTTCAGCTGCACGAGGGCTTTTGGCGACGGACCACGTAATTTTGAACCATGGTCAAGTGACGTGGACGACACCTGAGCTGGCACCCCCCTCTCCTAACTACCACACCACACCAACGGGAGGACGTTTCAGCTCTCGACAGATTTAGCGTGCATCGCTGCCCTACACGGCGGGTCTTTAGTGGTACTGGGCTCGAACTCGTGACAAAGCCAGCCACGATCCGATGCCTATACCACTCGGCTACCGCGGCCGATACCATTAAAAGAAAAGCAATATATTAATGATAAGTTAAAAATTATAATTAGTTTATCCACTTGCAGAGGAATGGCAGAATTATATAATGTTATAATGAATGTTAAAGAAAAAGGAAGGATAACGCATATTAAATTCCAACTTTGGGGGACAATGTATTTAAAGATATCAGAAATTAAAGTTAAGAGTAAAAAACTCACTTTGGAAAATGCAATAAATCTCATATTTCACTAATTAAAACAACAAAGAAGAATCATTGTCAAAGGAACTCAGTTAATGAACTCTTTACTCAGTTAATGTAATTAATGAATTGTATTTCTTTGTACGTTATTTTTAAACAAGGTACTAAAATTATAACACCAAGAAAGAATATTATACATTTACAAAAGATATCTATTTTAAAGATAATATTTGGAAACAACATTTATCCTTTCCGGTAAAATAACGTACAAAGTTCCACAAAAGACTACTGCAACTAAAAATTTTTAAAAAGGAAAACTGCCTTTCCCCTGATTTTAATTTCATCGAACATGTGTGGGATGCTTTGGAGAGATGCCTGGCAGAAAGATTATACCATCCAGAGAATACCAAATCGCTTAAACAGTGGTAACTCTTACTTCAAGAACTGCTGTATAATTTGGTTTTGAACATGAACAAATAGTATCATGCAACCATTGGAGTTAAAGATCATATTCTTTACTAAAGGACCTAGGTTTGTTCTTTCTTATGGCCAGACAATGTTTTATACTAATGCTATTCTCTCAATATATAAAGCCTTTTTCTGCTTTGGGTTCCATAATGTATGCATACATTCATATTGGCTACTATATCTTCATCAACATTTAAGTGCTATATTGTGCCTCTGTAGAATTGAATTTCATGTCACCCAGTTGATTTTTATTGAAATTTTGGCACAACCTGAAAAGTTGCTTAAATTTTGCACACTAAAGTATATATATATATATGTGAATGTTACTCACTCCTGTACCACAGAATATAGATGATGTTAAAGCAGAGACAAGATGGTCAAATACATCCAACTGTAAGGCTGTTTTCCCCAATTTATTACAGCTCATCAATAAGTCAGGGAATTCGGAACATTGTGCAACTAACAGCCAAGCTAAAAGAATAGGAGAATGGAACTGATGACTTCCCAGAGAAAGGATGGAATCATTTAGTTTCTATGAATAAAAAAGAACAATATAAGTGATAAAAGAAATGCTATAAATCAAAAAAGAACAAGCACTTCAACAATTTCTGGATTCACAAGCACAGTAAATTGAGAATTTACAACCCAATCCATTATTCCATCATAATGATAAAATGATTTAAAACAGTATCAAACCTTACATTTTTCTTTTCTTGTTGATTGCAAATTAAATGTTAGATAAAAAATCACATTACTTAGGTCATATTGAAAGATCTAAAGATATAGCTTTGAAATTTTGCTTTTTCAAAAAACCTTACTAAATACATCATTAAAAATTTCTTATTCATACTCCCAAAATGAGTAAAAAAATCAATCTTGAATCTTGATTAATTTTAATTCCTCTACTAAAACTGACAAAAAAAAAAAAAAAAAAGATAATACTCGAATTTATGATACCTAAAGACTAACAAATTCACTTTATGAATATTTAACATGTTCATTAACTTACACGAAGAGCTTTCTCATCCTTCAAGAGATAATGTTCTCCTATCCTAAAAGGAAAAAAAAATTTATAATTTATAACACATACAACTTTTTAAAAAAATCAATAATTCAAATATAGTTAAATAAAATTTGATTTTCATTCATGGAACTTCTGAAACATTCTTAGAAAGATTATCGTTATAAATTTAAAATAACATTTTAAATTTAATTTTATTAAAATTTTTAAGATACTTTAGGGTTTGCAATCCTGTGTTATATTTTCAATTCTGGAATTACATTATCCAAATCTCGGGATTGGTCCCAGGATTAGGATTGGACTATTTAGTAATTATCATTTTTAAACTTACATATTGGACTATTTTTAAGTTACATAATAAAACTGAAAACATAATTAAAAAATTGGCTTAATATTATTTATTGAAACAAATCAAAAGAAAAATTAATCTAAAAAACAAATAAAAAATAGTACATAATGAAATTTAAAAAAAAAAACATTCCTTCATTTCTTGTGATTGAATGAGTGAATATTAACGTCGCACTGTCAGCTACACGAGCTTTTGGGGATAGACCACGTAATTTTGAATTATGGTCAAGTGACGTGAACGACACCTGAGCTGGCAACCCCTCTCCTAACTACAACATCACACCAACGGGAGGACGTTTCAGCTCTCGACAGATTTATCGTGCATCGCTGCTCTACACGACGGGTCTTTAGTGGTACTGGGCTTGAACTCATGACATGCCTGCCATGATTCAATACCTTGACCACTGGGGCTACCACAGCCCTGCTTCATTTCTTGTGCTTCTGTAAATAAGCTTTCAAAAAACACAGCTCGTCCAGCATTTCATCGTTCAAACGGCTACTTATTTTTGTTACAAATTGTCATGCCGAAGAAAATGATCATTCCGACTCTACAGCAGCAGGCTTTATTGTCATTAAATAGGAGTATGTTCTTTCCAGGTAGTCACCACATCTCCCTCCATTTTCAAATAAAGACATTTCTTTTTGAATTGTTGATGACAGTGTCTCAAATCTAATAGGCTGCATTGATGCATGCCCCTCATTGATAACTTCATCTAGTTCTTCTGCTACACTTAATGGTTTTTGAGAACAAACTGATTGTTATTGAATCAAAATGTGAATCAATTTCAAATGTTACTTCATTTGAAATAGGAGATCCAGTTACATGAGCTGTTAGTAATGCAGTGGGATTTGAAGTGTTAAGTCATTCAAAAAGGTCCCCTATTAATTTGCGGCACTTAACTGAAGAAGGAACTGCGACAAATGATGTTGCTTATATCATTGTGTAAATATTGCATTAAACTACTTAGATTTATGCGACATTCTCCCATATGAGAAATGAAAGCTGCATATAATTTTTTTACTTATAACAAACCCTGTTTGAATCTTTCAGCTCCTTTAGCATAACATTTATGGCTATATTCGGGGTAAACAGATTGCTATCTCAATAGCAGAGTGCTTCAACAGTTGTTTTTACTGGTACAAGAGCAGGAATTATATCAAATAACATTTGGATATCATCATGAGATAAATTTAGTGATTTATTTGTATTTTTTAAGCCTATTAATGCTTTTTGTATGCAATCTTTCAGTAAATAGAAATGCTCCACCAATAACAAAAGACTGTTTTACATTGTTTTGCAGTCTCTTAAAAAGACAATGTCCTTGCCCTAATTCTGTTCAAATATATTGTTTTAATAAATCTTTCTTATTTGTGGTGACCTTCTGAACATTAATATGATTTTTCATGACTAAATTATCAGTGATCCGATTCTTGTGTTGGTTACCTCATTTCTTCCATGACATTTTCTGAGAATTAAATTCTTAGAAAGTTCTGATGAGAAAAAAATTTCAAAATATAATTTAAAAATTAAATCCTGGGATTAGTTATTTTAATCCCTCAATTTCGATTACTTGAAGAAACACCGGGATCCCTCGCCAGCAAGCCCTAAGATACTTTAAAATAGTATGGCAGGTATGGGTAATTATCTTGAAGTAATGGCATCGGGTTACCAGAATTTGATGCACTTTGGCGATTTCTTCCAAAATAATTGTAATAACATACAAGTGCCAAAAAAAAAAGTGATAGTTATGATCTTATTCATTTATATTTCAGGACAACAGAATATGCATAGAGAGAGAGAATAACAGCATAGCATTCTATGTTAACAATGAAAACATTTTTTTTTTCAATAAAGGAATCCAATTTGGGTATCTTATATATAGAGAGAGCACACATTTTATTACACTCAAAAAATTAAATAAACAAATGATTCAAAAAAATGGATTGGATATTTACATTCCACTTTCTTTACATTTAAAAAGCCAGTCTAATTCAAAACACTGGACAATCACAAAACTTTCAAGATATCTAGAAAAAGTAAAAAGTGATTATTAATAGACACAAATCAATAAAAACACACAAATGAACAAACTAAGAATAACTAGGCAAATTTTTTTTACATAATACTGAAAAATTGGAAATAATATTAATTGATAAAGGGTTTTTCTAGCAAACTATAAAATTATAATCTTTGAAAATGTAAGTAAACCTATTTGAAGAAATGTGTGCCCCTCCAATATTATTTTATTTGCTTTTGTTACTCATGTATACAGTTACATTGTGTGGAAATTCAATAACCCTTGAATACAATTTGAAACTAACTAAATACTACATGTTTCTCAAATATGTTTCTGAATGTCATATCTAATTTTCTGAAGAAAAACAAAAAATATTGCACAACAAAATAAATAAAAACTATACATCCTAACAGCACATTTAAAGCTTTATATAGCATATTTTTATTCTTTATATTATTAAATGTAATAATGAAAATTTCAACTAATTGGTTCTACTGATAATTTATTTTTAAAATTCTGGTTTTTGCATTTAAATGCTTCATTAGTTAACTATACTGTAAATTTTTTAAGTATTTGTAATATGAAAAAAACTTTTGCTTGTTAACTTACCCTTTTAATTATTAAAAAAAGTTAAATTTCAAAATTACATGTTTAACAAAACTACCAATAAAAATATTCCCTAAGTCACCTGAATTTACATTTTTACAAAAAAATGTAAATGTTCTCACATTCTCTATACACTTAATTCATTCTATAAAATAATACAGCCTTAAGACCAACAAAAACACAAATTTCTTTTACTTAGAATGATTACAGTCATATAAAAGTGTATAATTACACATGTTTACAAACCCAATAAAATTGATTAAATTTTGCGAGTCATCAGACAACATAATGCGAAATGACTGCCTCATACCAAATCCATGACTCTGAAAAGAAAATTAACAATAAAGAATATAAATACTTTTTTTGTGATAGTTTTTCTTTATTTATGTTTTTCTCTTTATGACAGTTTTTTTTAACATGTTAAACTTATAAAGATAGTTCAAAAGAATAAATTGAATCAACAAAAAGTAATAAATCATAGACAATGCTCTAAAAAGTAGATCAAAATTCTTTTTAAAAGTGACTAGTTTTTTTTTTTTTTATTATTATTTCATTTAAGTGTTTATTCTGTATATAATGATAAGTAAAAAAAAAAAAAAAAATGTCAAACTAAGAATTTCACACATAAATATTAAATGTAATGAAAACATACTAAAAACAAAATATTTCAATAAAATACATTGCTCAGTTAAAAAAAAAAAATTACACATAAAAAAAGAATTAGCTTAACATTTCCTCTAAAATTTTATGGAGTACTAATATTTTTAGATATCTTTCATTTTGAAATTTTTTAATTTCAATGAATAACTATCAGTTATAAAATATGTCTGTTTAGTAAACATTTAAAATAGCTTATGATATTTCTTCATAATAAAGAACAGATACTGAATTACAAACCTACTTTCTGGTTAGAAGCTTTGAGAATTAAATACATTTTGACAAAGAAAATTCAGATTAGTTACTAATAAAATCAAATAATTAAAAAAAGAATGAAAATAATGCATTCCAAAGATAAATTGATAAGAATTTGATAGGTAATTTTAATTATTATCAACTTTTGTTCATTGTGAAAAAAATATGAATTCTTTATTCATTTCATTTATAAACAGAAAAATAAAATATTTTCTGAATAATTACGGAGCTAAAAATTAATACCTGAAAAAGGGAAAACATTCTTTGAACATCATCAATTGTTGGTTCAATTACTTTGTAATACAATAACATCAACTGTAACAATTCTGCCTGAAATGAAACAAAATTGATAGTAGCACCAAAATATAACCTCTGATAATAAAGTTCAGTGAATAGTCCTGTAACATTAACATAGATGAAATATTAATGAAATTTACCTTACTGTCCTCTGAAATAGTCACCTCCCATAACTATACACTGCTGAGATCTACTATACATGTCCTGGAAACTTTGCAAGAGGTCTTCATTTGGGATGGAGTTCAAAAGCATCGTCATGTTTCGTTGGATGTCAGGAATATTGTCAAACATTTTTCCTTTCAAAGCAAGTTTCAGTCGTGGGAAAAGGAAGAAGTCTCTGGGGGATTGAGATCTGGCGAGTATTGTGGATGTTCAATTTGCAATCCCTCCCTTTTTTGCTAGGAACTGTTTGACGATATCCCCCTTGCAGAGGAACAGGCTGGATTCCGACAATTTAGATCTACCAACCAACAGGTAGCATTCCTTAGCTAGTCTATCAAAGATGCCTTGGTTAAAAGCAGAATACTTTCAATTGTATTCATTGACCTTATATCTGCTTATGACACTGTATGGACTGATAAACTCTTCCTGAGAAGCCCACCAATCTTGTATTGAGAACATGTTTAATTGGTTTCCTGGTTTTCTATGTCAGCATTTGTGTAAGATCAGATATGGGGAAGGCTTTTTCCAAATACGGTGTTCTTAAAACTGGGCTACTTCAGCGTTCAGTATCCAGCTGCAGCGTCTTCAATATTTACATAAATGATCTTGTCCACCTGCTCAGAATGATTACTAGAGTTAGATGCCTACTTTATGCTGACGACTTTGTGATCTAGACTGAATCTCCCAAGAAACAGGCCACACAATTAATCAATCATGGCTTGAATTTAGCGCTTAAGGTCTTGGAATATTGGTGTGATGAAAATGACATAAAAGTTAACCTAGATAAAACAGTCTCAGTCACATTCCCTTTGACCACATCTGCCCTTGCATATCGATCCTTCATATTGTGGACATGTCATTCTGGAAGCTGATATAGGGTGTTTTTTAGAGGTATAGAACTTTAAATTGCAATAAACAACGATGTATTATTCGACTGACATGAATTTTTTTTATTCGAATGATAATCTTGTGGCATTACATTTTAAATATGATTTTTGGCATACGACTGCCACGGCTGGCTCGGATGTAGTCCAATCTGGATGTCCAATTTTCGATGACTTTTTCCGACATTTGTGGCCGTATATCGGCTATAACATGGCGAATGTTGTCTTCCAAATGGTCAAGCGTTTGTGGCTTATCCGCATAGACCAATGACTTTACATAGCCCCACAGAAAATAGTCTAGCGATTTTAAATCACAAGATCTTGGAGGCCAATTCACAGGTCCAAAACGTGAAATTAGGCGGTCACCAAACGTGTCTTTCAATAAATCGATTGTGGCACGAGCTGTGTGACATGTTGCGCCATCTTGTTGGAACCACAGCTCCTGGACATCATGATTGTTCAATTCAGGAATGAAAAAGTTAATATTCATGGCTCTATACCGATCACCATTGACTGTAACGTTGTGGCCTTCATCGTTTTTGAAGTACGGACCAATGATTCCACCAGCCCATAAAGCGCACCAAACAGTCAGTTTTTCTGGATGTAACGGTGTTTCGACATACACTTGTGGATTAGCTTCACTCCAAATGCGGCAGTTTTGTTTGTTGACGTAGCCATTCAACCAGAAGTGCGCTTCATCGCTAAACAAAATTCGCTTATGAAAATCGGGAACAACTGCAATCTCGTTTTGGGCCCATTCGACGAATCTACGCCTTGCTTGATGATCGTTTTGATGAATTGCCAAACCAAACTGAGAATAAATCACTTGACAGCTGTTAAATCGGTCGCCATCTTGGAAAGTAATGCCAACTTAAACTTCTATACCTGGAAAAAAAAACACTCTTTAGTTTTGTCTATTTGGGTGTGACCTTTGATCGAAAGTTATCCAGGAGAGAAACCATACAGAAAATATTGTAAATTGTGTCTTAAATAGAACGCCACTTTTGAAAAGACTAGCTGGCTCTAGGAGGGACTGTTTTAATCAAACTCTAAATTTAACTTATAAGTTATTCATTTTGCCCATCTTGACCTATTGTTTTGAGCCCCTGATTACAGCACTTAGATCCGTAACAGATTTACTTGATAGAGTCCAAAATCAGGTACTACGGATCATCACAGGGGCTCTTAAAACAATCCTGATTGTTGCAATGCTTAGATAACAGAAAATAAACCCTTGAAGAATATCTTTCAAGTGAGAGCTCTGCTACTATAAGAAAAATTATTACGACTACCAGACGGACTCTCTCTTTTGAGCAAACTCCACTTGGATTCAGGGAGGTGTTTGAAGACCCAACATGGTTTTGTGCAGGGTGTACTGTAACTAAAGGAATAGCTTGAATTAGATTTCGTCCCCAAGCCTCTGGTGTCATCTCTGGACCCAACTAATGATAAAGGTTTTCGAATTTGCACTGAGCTTACCCAGGCAGTTTCCAAAAAAGAGCAAAATACCTCAATTTCAAGACACCATATATCCTGAACATGACTGGGTGCATATCTATACTGATGGAAGCCTTTTGAAAGACTCTGTTAGCACTGGAGCAGGGGTATATTGCCACCTTTTCTCCTTTTATTTAACAACTGGTTTTGATGGTGAGGTTGCTCCCCTTCAAATAGCCCTTGCACAGTTGCATTGTCAACTGAATAGCTTTACTAGGGCTGTTGTCTTCTGTGATTCAAAAACATGAACTCAATTGCTGAGAACACAAATTCTACTCCTGCCTCCTCTAACAATCTTGATTGTAAAAAACTGCTGCAGAGTCTGTCTGAGTACTCTAAACAAATCATCTCACAGTGGATTCTTGGACACTACAGTGTAACTGGTAATGAGTTAGCGGACCACCTAAAAAAGAAGGGAACTTCCATTCAACAGACAAGGAAAGCTGTCCCTTTTACCAGTGCCAAGCATATTATTATGAAAAAAATGAATGAACTCTCTTCAAATCACTATGCTGAGAGAAATTCCAATAAGATCTAGTGGAATAATCTTAAAGATCTTCCCATGTGGCCAAGACATAAAGCAGTTGCCGAGTTTCGTCCAACTACTAGACATAACTGTCTCCTCAAACATCCTCATGTTGCAGAGGCTCTGCGATTTTTGGGAGGACATGGATGCTGACCACATTTGCCGCTGCCCAGAACACTAAAAGGCTCATCTTTTAGTGATCTTTATTGGTAAGCTAGGGACTTATCGGGTTCATAGACTTTTCTGACCATGTTTTTTCCTACTTTGTTTATTTTGTTCCAACCCCCTTGTGGTGTAGAGGTCTTTTGTAACCCTGGCCATTGGAAATAAAAAAACAACTGTTTGACGATATTGGCTGTGTGAGGGTGAGCATGGTTGTGAATAAAAAACCATGAACCTTGTGCATATTGGGGTTGTACCCTACGTATTACTTACGATTTACTCATCCCTAAATACTGGGTAACGATTTGTCGCACGGATTCACAGTTAATTGATGGATCTTTTGTAATTAATTTCCTCACTTTCTTAATGTTTTTGCCACTCGTACACATACTTCATGTAAAGCACTTGATCTTCATGAACACATACCCCAGCATAAGTTTCTTTCAGTGTCTTGGAAAACTTTAATTGATCTTTTGTTCCTTTACTTTTCTGTTCCCAATTAGGTTTGGTTTTTTTCTTTTTTAATGGCGCAAGGACCAATTTAGATCATACTGCACCAACCTGTTCCCAATTAAGAACCAAGGCACTGAATAAGCACAAAACAAGTCTTAAATGGAACCCAAACGAAGCTCAACTGAACAACAATGGGGCAGATAGTCAACACCTGCCACTACACATGTGCAGCATTTTGTTTCACCAGTGTTACCAGATCGGCCGTTCTGACTTCCTTCACCAAACTTTATTGTCAGAGATTGTATATTCCACAATATATAATCAAAAAAGATGTTTTTACACAGTAATTTTTAAAACTGTTCAGTTAAGAAATTAAAATACTAAAAGCTATTGATGTATCTTTCAAACATGTACAACAATATGTGTTTTAATTTATAATAACCAAACAAACAATGTTGGATTGTTCAAAATCTGTTAATTACAAAGTCACTATGTTTTTTTAATGCAAAAAGATTTAGATGAATTTTTTGAATACATAAAATAAAATTGTTTGTGTTTGCTACACTAGTTAGAAACACAATATATATATATATACATTAAAATATTACCTGTTCTTTCAAAATAAATGTAACCCAATGGTAAGTAAGGAAATCAGTCTGAAAATAAAACAATTTATAAAAGAAATATAGAAAGCATAAGACTTTTCAACATTAATAAAAGTTTAAAACACTCTATAATGTGGAACAAAACATTTTTAAGTCAATTCTTAACTCGTAATGTGATTAAATATATTTTTAAATACTTTTGTAATTCAAATTAAGTCGCAATATGCAATGAAATTTTTAAAAAAAATACCCAAATATTAAATTATGATATTTTTTGTTACATTGTAATCTTTATCCGATATGAAGCTTTTGGTATACTAGCTTCCTACGTTATAAAATAAACAGTAGTATTAACCATAACAATAGAAAAGTAAAACAAGAAACTAATTTTAATAATATATAAAATGCATATATTACATTCATTATTTTTAAAATTTAATTAAGATGCTGACCTTCTTTTCCCTATCTCAAAAATGTATCACATTTGCGTCATCTAGTCTTCAGCAAAATAATTAATATGAAATATCATTATAGTATTGCTTTTTATAAAATTTTAGGAGTAGAAATTTATAAATAATAATTATAAGAATCGCGCGAGGAGTACAAAACATGTAATAATTAATATAAATAATGCAATATACTAAAATCAAAACATGCATTCAGAAAAAAACTACAACGATAACAAATTTTAAAATACTATCTGATCCACATTTCCAAATTTTCTGATTGAAATTATATAGATGAAAGAGTCATACCATATATACACCATGAGTATCTTTAGTAGGCAGCTCAGTATTAATGGATGTTTCCATTTGGTTGATAATCTATCAAGAGATAATATGTATTGCAAAACGTATCTTTTTTCATTTCATTGAAATGAAAATGCAATAAAAAAATTAAGAATTTCAATGAAATGCTTATTTTATACCTTGTTTACAACAGCATTGTCCTTGTTGTATTTTTCTAAAAAATGTTCATATATATCCTGTAAGAAGAAATTGTTAAAGTACATATTTCCTTATTTATATTAATTATAATTATTTTTAATGTCAGTTATTGTGACTAATTGCTGAATGATTCATAACAATAAAAAAATATTTTCATGGTTACTAATATTTAACAGCTTAATTAGTAAAATTAAAGCTTTTGAGTAATTTCTATTTCTAAATAGAAATTTTCCTAAACATAGCATTTGAAACTAGATATTAAAAAAATCAATTGCAAACCTTATATTGATCTGTTTCATCTTGCCAATGACCAAGAATGTGTTTTAATATGAGCAAGTAATACAAACGTTCTCCAAAATAATAATGCCACACCTATATGAAATAAAATTTCAGACCAATTATTTCAAGAAAAATAAAATAATATTTTTTAATTCAAACCTATTTTCCCCCAAACAATTAGTTTAAACTGATCATAATAAGCCTAATTTGGTTCATATTGTATAACTTATTAAGTAAAATAAGTCTTAAAAATAGCATAAGATAGTATACGTACTTCCAATAATAAAGACTGTACATGACGTTCATTTATTAACTGGGCCTAAGAATAAACAGATTTTTATTAGCAAATTCCATTATCTTTTTCATATTATCAAAAATTCTTAAAATGTTAAAATAAACAAATACACAAAATTAAATACATTTAAAATTAACAGGAAGAAATATTTTTTGTAAAGACCCAAAAACATTTAACATTTTTCTATAATGAAAATTTTGAATAATTTCACAGCACAGCAAATTTACAGAAAAAGTATCCCATACTTATGTAATCTGTACTTCGGTTATTAGCATTTTTTTTCTATTTAAATATTTCTTCTCTGTTACAAGAATTAGTTTCCAATTTTGGACAAACATGTTGCAATTATTAAGAACATTCCCTGCCCCATTGAAATGTTTGATAATTTCACATTTGTATATCACTTATTTTATTCTTTTTCAATACTACAAGTAAAGAACCTCGGATTTACAATCATAATTTGCTTGAACTCAATGAATAATTTGTTTCATTTGAAATATACAATATATGCTTGTCTTTTTGTTTTAAAACAAAAGTTAAAATCTCAACTGTCAATAACAGTAGTCAGCATAAAATGCATTTTACTATAGAAGTAGAAAGTACTTCAAAAAACATTGTATCAAACATTGCCTTGTCTGCACAAAAGGAGTTGAAGCTGCACTATCAAATACCGATTACCTCATGTTGAGGGTCTTTTCATTCACATGTTTCTATCAGATAAATATTTTCTATGAGGTTTTTTTTTTGGAGGAGGAGGAGGGCATGTTTTCTCCTCCCCCCAAATAGGCTACGTTTTGGCAGCTAAGCCTTTGCAGACATGGCAAGCTCAAACAAGTGTGACACCCTTCTAGTGCCAGCTCCCACTACAAAATTTGACACATGAATTTCTTCAATCAAGTTCTCGTCAGATGCTAAATATTGCCATGACTTAATTTTTCCAAGAGTACCAGAGCCAAATTGATACTCAAGGGATCATGCCATATAATCATATCACACGTGTGTCTGCAATTTTCATATCTAGAAAATTTATCGACTTCTACTGGGAACAAACCTACACATTTGGTCTTACGAGGCAGCACGCTACCTCTAAGTCATCAAATTGACTAAAATATTAATGTATGTCTCCTTTTGGTCTTTCATATCTATATTGGACAGCAAGGTAGCGAATGGCCTAACTGGCATAGGATAAAAAAAGGGGTTTTTTTTCAGGTATCCCCCTTTTCATCTCGGGCATTTGAAATATAACAGATTTGTAATGTCCAGTTTATCACAGTTATAATACTTTGTATCTTTTAATTTCTTGTGGGTTTTCATCACAGCTCTGTTTTGAAGGTTGTTTGTCGTTCTGGCTGTGTGACAAAATAGCTCTTCCAGAACAGTGGAAAACTTGAATTTCTCATTTGGCTACCTACGTATGGATTAGATAATTTCATAAGATTCAGGAGATGAAAACTTGACTAATTAGAATGTTCAGTACAAGTCCTTTAATTGATGATTGCAGTTTAGCTATTTTTTGCATATAGAATGAAAAAAATGCCAGTATTTTTTCCATTTTCAATTCTACCTAAAAAGTTATTTAAAAGTCTAGTTATTGGGGCTCCACTTTTGGATTGAAAGTTTCCTTTTAAATTTTCCAAGCAATATTCCTTTTCTGAGTTTCCGATATTTAAGATCTCAGGTCCTTTTAAATGTTCAAAAAGATCACAGAATATGCCCATTCTTTCTTTAAGGAAAACTTTTCTTTTCAAACTTTTCCTTCTCAAAATCAGTCACATTCCATGAGAATTGTTCAAATCTTCTTACCGGGAAGTATAAATGTAAGAACAACATCTTTCTATGTATAGGGTTCCATGATTTAACACTACATACTAATAATTTCAAATAAATGTAAAACTCTTAACAATTTCCCTTTTACAAAAATTCATCAGCACGACAGGTCTTAACCCATAACCTAAGCAGTTGGGATCTAATAAACAACAAGTCTATGAACTGTTAAGTTGAATAAAAATGCATACTACATTCTAAAAAGTAAGCAAACTGTTTAATTTATTATTTTGACCATTTTAAAATAAAGTTCAAATCTCAACATTAAAAAAAAACATTGAATGCATCAATAATGGTAGCAAGTATAAAATGCATTTTGCTGCAGAATAAGAAAATCCATGGCTTTTACATTAAAATTTTTCACAGCTGCAGTTAGTAAACTCATCTGAAAATTTTATGCAAATATAGACAAAGCCCATATCAATTGGCATGGAGTGACATCCACAAAATCGTGTGTGAAAAAAGACGGAATATGAGATAGATATGTTTTTAATGAGATTTATAATTAATACAGCTTATAGCATCTAATGTATAAAACAAAATTTAAATAAATTAAAAAATTCAAAACACTAAATTATGAGTTTTTTAATAGCTACCTCCAAAGTTTTCTGAGTTCCTTTAAATTCATATGTCGTAAATGATACAAACAATTCATGGCATTGCATAGCATCAACATCCTATAAATAAAACATAATAAACTAAAAAGATTGAGTGTATGAACATGTTAATGATACCATTTTTGACACCATGAACTAACTGTAAGGTCTCTTTTTATGCAGATTATCTTTATGTGATGCCACAATTGTATGATTTGTATTTTGCCTAAAAATTTTTTTGACTTTTAACAGATTACACATACTACATTAATCAAATTTCACCAATTTGTCAGGAAAAAAAACTAGAACTTCTTAATAGTAAAAAATGTGTGGTGGTATTTTATTTTATTTTTGATTAGGTGATTCATGCTCCATTCACTGAAATAAGACCAAAAATTGTAGAACAGATTCAATTTTTCAAGGAAGTTAAGTTTTTCTTATAAAATTTTCTTCATGTACACTTTTTAGTAGAATGTATTCATCACATAAAACAAGACCTTACAGAATTTAGCATTAGCAAATCAAATTTTTATTAAATATTTTTCTGCTACTACACTTTGTTCTAATTAAAATATTTACAATTTTGACATAAATTTTAAATTACAGTAAAGTCAAAATAACCTCCGACCAGAAAACAGCAGATACTACTGCAAGCTTTTATGCTCTTTTATTCAATATATGAATACCATATATATATAAAAAAAATATCTGCAATCAAAATCTTGAATAAAACCTTTTTTTACCATTAAATATTTTAATTAAATACTTATGACCAGTAAAAATTAACTTTGCACAAATTTCTTTAATATAATTGGCATCCTAGAAAACATCTAACAATTATAGTCCCTATTGAATCATCACTTAATAATGACATTATGATGCATTTAGACCTTAACACTGTTAATTTAGACTATATACCTTGAATAGAACTAAATATTAAGGTTCTATTCAGCGAGCAGTCTATATAAAATGGCAGATTACTGCTTAGGCCAGGAGTGGGCAAGTTGTGAAGGTCCCCTTGGACCTCACTTTGAGAACGAGAATAAGTTGGAGTCATATAAGAACCAGTAGCCATTTTTATAAATAACTTTCTTTATTTGGTAATCTTTCCCAAATAGAATCAAAGACTTTTAATAACAAATAAATCAAGAAATAGTTATATGAGGTATAAAAAAGGATCTTTCCTTTAAATTAACTTAAATATTTAATGTTCCAATTAATTAACAATTAGAATATCGATCACGCAGAGATTACCGCGATAAGAGATCCCAGAATTATATTCTATAATGTTCCTATTGAACATTTAACTTTAATCTCACTCCTAATATAAAGCTTTAATGAGACTTTAATTATAAATCAATATTTACCACACTGAATCTCAACTCTTCCTGTGATTAAATTATCCACCAAGAAATCTTCAATTATAAATCTAACTTCACTATTATAACTTTCTGCTTCAATCTCTCTCTCCTACTGCTATAACTTTACTATTCCGTTTAACTTAAATACTTTATCTAATCTGCATAACAAGGAATCCAGTCCTCTCTTTGGAGCTGATTGGAAATAGGTAGGGAATTAAATTTCCCTAAAAAAGACGACTCAGAAGGTTAGTGATAAAGTTCCGTATAGATTTGTCACAAAGTTGTGGCCTGCCAAGATGGTCAGAACATCAAATAGAGAGAAAATGTTCTCTACATTTGGATCAATATATATTTGTGAGCTAAGTTTTCTCGCATGAAGAACAATAAGAGTAAATATAGATACAAGTTGACTGACATTAACTTGCAAGATATGAGAATTTCAAAAAGCAATCACACTCCGAATTTTAAAATTATATGTGCTTGCAGCTATAAACATGGAATTAGCACAGTAAATTAACTAAATAAAACTGACACTATTTTACTTCTTATATTTCTTGCTTTTTATGGTACAATTTATACCTTTGCTGAGAAGCAAAGTTAACTAATGAAAGCAATTATTTAAAAAAGATATGGCAGTCCAATATCCTCCGCCTCCACAATGTGGCTCTAAAGCAAAACAATTGCCCACCTTTTGCTTAGGCAACAAGATTTTAGCAGCAATTATTACTGAAATATATACATGTTATATGAAGGCTTTTAAAGGCCAAAATTACAAATATAAACATGACTCTTGATTATACGACAAACCTAAATGCTCTTGTAGCATCATTATTTATTACTGCAATGTGTTTTATTTCTTCTTTCAAACCACCCAAGATACATTGTACAGTATTTGCCTGATTAGCCTTCCAAATTAATAATACCATCTAAAGTTATGCTTATATAAAACAGATAGAAGTCTTGCAACACTTGTTTAATGATATAAATTCTGTTTCCTTAATAAAACACATTACTATTACATTCATGTGTTTCATTTATAGAACACATTCTATCACATTCATGTGATGAGCTTTTTCGTAGATTTTGTTTTGCATTCATACACAAACATCACTTCTTATAATCTTGTTTATGATTTCTAACAGCTCAATAATATCAACGAATACATTTTATTAATGCCTGTATTGATTTAATTTCAATTAAAAGTATTTCCCTTTTCATCTTTTTTTCAGGTGAAAAAGGACACTTACCATTTTATCTACTTTTACATAAAAGGCATATATCTACTAACTAAAATATATATAATTTAACTATTAATATTCTAATTTCTCGTATCAATTACAGTTCCTAATATGTTAAAATTCATAATACAGCTAAATAATGTAGTTTCCAGACTATTGCAGCAAACTGGTGTATGAAATGTAATGGAAAACTTCTTATCAAATAATAATGTATACTTACAATTAATTTGCTGAGTTTACAAATGAACTCATACTGTGTCTCTTCAACTGACTTTTTCAAAGAGTCCAAGGACTGAGAACTAAGGGGAGAAAATATTTGTTCATTTAATTCAACACTATCTATACCTCTACAATTCCACATATATTATTATATTCTCTCATACATAGATATAACGTTCCATGATATTTTATAATGAGAGATCATATGAATTATTTTAGACTCGCCTAGATTTCTTGAAAAACAAAACTCCATTTATAATGCGATCACTGTTTTCTCCAAGCTCATATTCAACTAATTCCTAAAAATAATAATTTTCTTTTAATCTCAAACGTACAGTAAAGTATACTTAGTTATACAAAATTTTGAATAAAAATAACTTACCTTGCAGTTTAAAACCGATGAGCCACATACCAAAGACCATAAATCTTTCGCAGATCTGGAAATATATACATATATACACATGTTATACATATGTAATGCGTGTATGTAAAACATGGTATCAAGATAGTTAAAAGAAAACTTAAACAAAAAGAACAATAAATGTGACTAACAATCAACAGAGTATTTACATTTTAGATTAATTTGGAAGAATTTTTATAATATACTGAACAAGTTATTACTACTAACTCCTTATTAAATCATCTTACTAACAAAATATTCCATTGCCTCCCCTCAAAAAATATGAAGATTTTATAACACCACTAGTCTTTACCCACCCGCTTCACAGGGTATTTAAAGATGTTGTATAAATGTATACTGTTTACATACATATGAATTATTGATATCTAGCATTAAGAATTGCGATTGCATTGAAAAATAAATTTATAGCTGTAACTCTCGCCTCTTGATATAAAAAGGACAAATTAAAATATCTAATTTCTATTTATATTTAAAATAGAAGTAGAAAGATTTTTTGTGCTCACTTAACCTAATAATCAAGTGGATTTCCACCAAAGCAACTTTCAGTGGATCTCTACTCCATAAAATAAACATGCGTGCTAAATTTCAAGTCTAAATCTAGCAAAAACGGAATTTTTATAATCAATACTTTGTTGAGAGCATTCCTAGCGGATTCCAATTCAACAAAAGAAGCATGCAAACCAAATTCTATTGTTATAAGTCTTAGCAGTTCGAAAACGGGAATTTTGTCTATCAATACGCCTCAATAACTCTCCCCGCTCCCCCCTGGAGTTGATTTTTGTAAAATCCATTCTTAGTGGAACTCTATACAACTAAAGAAACGTGCTCAACAAATTTCAAATAAATGGGTCAAATTCAAAAACAGGAATTTTTCTATAACATGCCTTAATCCCTCGCAACACCACTCCTTTGGGGGTCTGTTTTCGCAAAACTCTTTGGTATAAGAACTCTATTCCATGAACGGAACATACCTTCTAATTTTCAAGCAGGAGGGTCTATTAGTTGAAAAGCGGAAATATTTATCTATTATACCCCTTAATCGCCTTCAGGGACCCTTGGGGATCAATTTTCCCTAAAACTATTTTGTAGCGGATCTCTACACCATGAAAGGGATCCGCTTATCAAATTTCAAGACTGTACGTCTAATAGTTTAAAAATGGAAATAATTGTCTATAATGCCCCTTAAGCCCCCGCAACACCACTTAGGAAGCGATTTTCACAAAACCCATCTTATAGTGGATATCTACTCAATGAATGGAATCTGCTTACTCAATTTCAAGATTTTACATCTAATAGTTTAAAAAAGGGGTAAATTGCCTATATATATAACGCCCCTTAATTCTCTACAATGCCACTTGGGAGTCGATTTTGACAAAACCCATTTTGTAGCGGATCTCTACTCTATGAAAGGAATCCGTTTACCAAATTTCAAGACTGTATGTCTTAATAGTTTAAAAATGGAAAAAATTATGCATAACGCCCCTTGGAGGTCAATTTTCGTAAAACTCATTATGTAGGGAATATCTACTTTATGAAAGAAATCTGTGTACCAAGTTTCAAGACTGTACATCTAATAGTTTAATAATGGAAATAATTATCTACAATGCCCCTTAAACCCCCTGTAACGCCCCTTGGGGTTCGATCTTAGCGGACGTCTACTCCATGAAGGGAACCTACCTACCAAATTTCAAATCTGTAGGTTTAATAGTTCTGGAGATATCGTGATTAGTCAGTGAGTGAGTGAGTCAATTTTCTCCTTTATATATATAGATTTAAGAGACTTATCAAAAAATAAAACCTACAAATAATAAGTATCTTTCCTACCTTTAGTCAAACTTAAAGAGTAAGATTAATAAATTTTCAATATTTTAAATTTAACATAGTTAAAAATCTTAATGATTACAATGTACTGAAATTTTACAACCAGGATAGAAACAATTTGGGGATATCATTTCTGTCAAATGTATTGCAGCTATAAACCATTTTTAGTTCTACCAATATATATCTGGTGATTTAAATAATTTGGGGGGAGGGATCTTTCCAAGTGTTAAACTAATCGTGTGATAATTGTAACCAATCAAGTAAGAAAATTTCTAAAAGACAGTGCAAGCTATGTTGCAATCATGCAGTATTAAAAACAATAGACCAGCTAGGAGCCCTATTTTTTTTTCCATAAATAAATCCAAACTTTTTAAACAATAAGACAATAAATGGTGTATACGGTGATATACATACGATGATTATATTTATGAAATAAAACCAATCTTTCTCTATTCAATTATATTTTTAATTTAAAATAACATAAAAAAGATTTCAATACTTTTAATTTATTTTAATTAAAATCATATAAATGATATTTTTATGTTAACTGAATATTTTTCGGAAAAAATCTAAATTTTCATTCCTAGTGTTCTCCTTTTCGATTGATTGATTGATTGAATATTAACGTCGCACTGATCAGCTACACGAGGGCTTTGGGCGACGGACCACGTAATTTTGAACCATGGTCAAGTGACGTGGACGACACCTGAGCTGGCACCCCCCTCTCCTAACTACCACACCACACCAACGGGAGGACGTTTCAGCTCTCGACAGATTTAACGTGCATCGCTGCCCTACACGGCGGGTCTTTAGTGGTACTGGGCTCGAACCTGTGACAAAGCAAGCCACAGTCCGATACCTATACCACTCGGCTACCGCGGCCACGTTCTCCTTTTCGAACTTCTTGTATTAAATAAAAATTTCTTTTCTATATCAGCATTTGTGATGGACATAACACACATTCAGTCAATAATTTTTAATTTAAATGGGGGATATACTTCTTCAAATGCGCATGACAGTACTTCTAACCATATTCTACTCAAGTTTAATTTCTTATCTTTCTGTTTCTTTTATTACAAGGAAAAATGTCACACATCCATAACTACATTTTCACACAATTCAGTCATTACAAATTCTATTGTGAGAAAAGCTCTCCCTAATTAATTTTGTCTTTCAAAACTGTACACTTAAAACAATTTTGTTCAGTGAAGTTAACTGACAGTTCCACAATGTATCCACACCAAATTTTAAAAACAATTTTAACATTTTGAAATGTATCCTGTATTAAATTTTTTGAGTACACACAAATATTTCCTGCTGTACGGAAGACATAGTATGAGATGTGGTGTGTGGTTTTGAAAGAATGTTTTCGTACGTGTAGACTATTTTTTAAAATTTAAACATCACTAAAGCTGATCATATAACTGCAAATGAGCCTTATTTTAATGTGTGCTGGTATCAAAATAAAACACTTTACAATATTAAACCAGCCTATGGGTTTATATATTCAATATCAAACTATTCGCAAAATGTGTGTGTGTGGTTTACAACTTCTATTCAAATCGTAAAGAAACTGAAATATAAATATATCTTACTGCAGTCAAAAATATTAATAATATGTAAATATCCTATTCCTCCACTCATTTCAGTACATTTTAAAAACTGTAGCTGCATGCAATTTTTTATATTTATAAACGAGGCATAAAAGTTCACACAGTCGTAAAAATGTCTTCATCATTTTTAAATATACTACTATAAAACGTATATGGATTGTAAGATCAGTTCTAAAATCCTAAAAGCTTTTAGAGGAGCAAAAAACATGTAATTTTGGATTGATCAAAATTTTAATATAATACACAAATATACATGTTATTAAGCAAATACATTTGAAAAATCAAACTTCCTTCTGAAATAAAAGTAATTGAAAGAAAAATGTTTAATTGCAAATGAGTGGAAATACATGTTTATCTAAGGGGTATCCCCAAAGTGAGGCAATCCTCAAACTTAAAACTCAGTGGCACAACAATCCATGAGGGCCAGGAACTACTATGCCCATCCCAATATACGTAACCATTGGACGCTGAGGTGCATGAACAGATGTCCCGATTTGGTGGTCTATCTGAAGAGAGACCTTCAGTGTTTAAGACCCCAAGCAAGCTTTGGTACTCATTTATCAACCCAATGTAGCGGGGATGAAAGGCAGAGTCGACCTTGCCCAGCCCGTTAATAGAACCCAAGACCTGTGGTGTGGAAGCACGATACACTACCACTCAACCCTATTCGGTTAAAAATAAATCTTAATGTTAGAATCTTATATAATTCCCTAATGAATGAGGGAGTCCAAACTTTTTTTTCCATGTAAACTCTTTAGACGGAAATGGTTAATTATGAACATTTCACAAGTTGCATAAATTAAAATTAACTGTTATTGTTTACATAAATATTTAAGAGTGCAAAAAGTGTATTTTGGCTGCACGAATTAATTTTAAAAGGAATACGGGTTCGAAAAATTAGTGCAAATCTATCTAAAGTATGGTTGGTTATCTTAGATATTGTCAAACACAACAAAGTATTGGGAGCCAATTTCACAATTTGTTGTAATAAAAATGCATGGAAAATTACAAGACTTAGTTTTTGCATTTGTAATTTTTTTTTTTTTTTCCTGAGAGATTTAAAAACTAGAGCGGCATCCATCAAGACCGTGGTTCCCTCTCTGTTTTTCCAGATCGCCCCTGACTAAGCCGGCTCTGCCATAGTAAGTGAAAATGCCGTATTTTGTTTGTGAAGATCATTTTATAGCAGACTGCATTTTTCATGTATTTTAGATGGTCATTTTATATTTTCTACATCAATATCTTAATGTCTGAATTTAAAATTACATAAAATTTTTGACATTTGCATCAATGACCATTATAATTTTTATTAGTATATGAATGTGTCATCAAACAATTACATGACTATTATTAACATATTATTTTAACCATTTAATTAATATTAAGTATAACATAACACACATAAATTTTCTGAACTTTAAAATAAATATTTCGAAAATACTTCAGATATACTCAAAATTTTTCATTCCTACGCAATAGCTTCTCAGTTTTGCTTCTATGTAAAACTTTATTGTATATTCGTCGATTTTTTTAGTATATTTTTTGCTCTTAGCATGCAGTTTTCAACTGAATTGTATGAAATCTTTGAAATATATTATAAAATTTCGAAATATAAAGAAGCTATATAATAAAATTTGAGAAATTTATATTATACTCAAAGAGTTGCTAGAACTTATGGTAAATAATTTTTAACTGTGCAATACATTTTTTTTTCGAAATTTCAAATGGAATTTCTAACATAAAATTTCTAGCTTTATACGGTCGAGATTTCAAAAAATATCCAGATTTTAATTACTTATTCAGTTAGCCTTTAAAAAAAGATAAATGTTGAGGTATTTTACATAAATATATATTTTTGAAGAATAATTCGAATGTTTTTGAATAGCTCGAATTTAAAATTGATTTTTATGTTTATTTATATGCATAAATGTGGGAAAATCTTCATTCATGTTGTCTTTGATGTAAACTGAAGTTCAAGCACTTAAAATTCAAATATAATTCGGTGTATTTGAACAATATATAACTAGGCACTGTACGTAAACTTCCCCGAACACTTGGGCTTTGGAATCTAAAAAAAAACCTAATAGATCTTAATTAGTTTTTTTTTCGTTATTATTTTTTATCAAAGTGTAAGAAAATGTTTCAAATTATTTGATGAAGTTTAAATTTATTCATTTTTAGTGGTTGGAAAGTTGAAAAGATTTCAAATTTTTAAGTGTTTGGTGTTTTATTAATTTTTTTTTTGGCATCTTATAATGAAATAATCCTGTTTCAAAAACTGAAAGCATTGATTAAGATAAGAAAAAAATGAAGCAAAAGAATATACTTTAAAAAAGATATAATTTGTCTAACTATATAAAATAGCAGATTGCCCTGACACACCCCAAAATTTTACAGTTTCAAATTAATATGAAACCAAAAGGGAATTGTAACATATTTTACTTATGCGTTGGGACTTTTCAAAACTTTTAAAATACAAGATAACAAACAAACACTTCCTGCGGTCTAAAGAAATTTCCCCCCGATTTCTTACGATTGCTCCAAGGTCAATACACGGGGTGGGGTTCCCTGCGAGCCATAAAACTTCCTATCAGTGTCCTGCTTTGTTGCTTACACCGTCCCTAATTATCTTTCAAGATGTTAAACCTTTAAAAGGGGGAAAGGATTTCAGAAAAGTACGGCTAATCCGCTTTTGAAAATGTTACTTGAAGGCAAAAAAACCCGTGCAGTGCATTTTTGAAGTATCTTTACAATAACGAAATTTTTCGTGCTAACCGCTTGGAGGGTTAAGGTAACCATATAGTAGTGTTATCGCCCATCCTGACGAACATAAACAACTTGGTGCTATTACCCCCAATATCAAATTAGCACCAATATACATCATCTCCATGGCAACCCCATTACCACCCCACACAATAAAAATATCAAGGTAACCAATGGTATAATGTATAACCCCCCATCACTAGGGGAGGGGGGCAGGGCTCTGGGTGGCCCAAAGCCTGCTGACACCAAGTACATATTTAAGCAATTGGGACCGAAAACCTGACTTAGCAGGGGGCCCTAATATTCTCTGTTATGCTAATGAAGGTAATCAAATTCTAATGATATCACCCATCTTTGTGAAAATAAAGAATAACTTGAGCGTACGACTCGTATGTCAAATTAGTGGTTGATTTGTCAAATCGGGCACTTATCGCACCAAGCGTTTTCTCGACAAATCGATAAATGCGCCAAATTTGGTAACTCTTCTGAATTCGTTTTCCAGTGGAGAAGTCGCTTTTTAGGCGAAATTGAGAGCATGTGCAGAGAGATTTCTTTAATTTTAACAGTTTTAACGATATCGCGGCAAGTTAGCGCATTCGTAATTCATTTTTTTTTATTTTAACAGTTTTAATTCTTCAACGGTCTTTCTCGCGCATGAGCAGAAAGCTTTTTTTTTCTTTAAAAAATCCGTTACACAGGAAACTGTTATTTCTTTTGCTCTGGTTGGGTCAGCTGTTCAGCTTCGTTTTGGGAATTACTTTTTGCAGGTAATATTTTTATTTCTTTCTCCACATAAATTTCAAAAGATTGCCATTATGTCCAGCAATGCTGTTAGAATTTGAATGAATGCATGAAAAATTACGATTACTATTGTTAAAGGTTTTTTTGCCATGTTGCCTGTGCTTGGAAAGAAAGCTGTTTTAGAATGGTGCATGAAAGAAGGTTTGATTGGATCATCGTATGTATGTCCAAAATGTGGAAAAAGTATGGAATTGAGAGAAATAATGGGTAAGAAAGTGAATGATGGTTTTTGAATGGTGCTGCAAAATTCAGTACAGTGTGAAAGAGGATACCCATCATGTGTTTAGAAGTGAAAAGGGTTTTGGTTTGAATTGAGTAATATGGATTCGCGTGCACCATTTTGTTAGTGATGCAAAAATAAAAATGTTTTGGAAGGTGCTCTCAGAAAAATGCAGTAGCACACTGGTATAATTTCAGTAGGCAACTCATCGTCATCATAAATGTCGGGAAAAGCAGCATTTTTTAAAGGTAAGTGAAATTATTTCCATTTTTAAATGCCTGATTTGATTTTTGCGATTTTCAGTTTCTAAACTTTAAAATGCTATTTTTTAATGATTTTCCTTCCGTCATCTGGAATTTCGCGCTCCGGCGTTGCGTGTTGTGGTAGGGTTGCAACTCCGAAACACAACACGCAAAAACACGCCAAATTGGCGATTTTTCAAAATTTGGCAGAGAAGTGCCAGATTTGACAATTTCACCAAATTAGTATCTTTTTGTTGTTTTCATATCATGGTGCAATTTATGTGGCAAAAATTTAGCTGTGGTGACACTAATAAATAAATACCAGAATCATACACACACACAACACATTTCAAAATTACATTGTTGACAAACATCTCTAACAGCATTTTTATTATGGCCCAGATCATTCGTATATTCATGATTTTACTACAGGAAAATCCTATAACTCAAAGATTTAAAATAAATTAATCCCAATTAAGAATGCGCTATTATACATATCAATCTATCATTAAATGTGCTTAAAATTATCAGACTAACTTTTAATAAAATAAACAAGATACAAATAAAATTTGGAGATGAAATAAATACATAATACAATAAATTATACGATATCATTTTAATAATGAATACATATAATAAGCAATGCAGCTAAAACTGATTTTACTACACATAGAAATCGATATATAGTTTAATGTCTAAAGGTGAAACAATGTCTTAAACAACAAATATTGAAAGCACTAATAAGGAGGAAATTGATTAGTGTAATGCATTATTAATGCTCCTGAGGAAAGTAGCTTTTAAAATTATGTAAATTTCAATAAATAAAGTTCAAATAAGTAGAACAAATATATTTTAAAACATAGGGAAAATACATTTTCATTAGAACATGCTATTACATCAATAATTTTATGCGTTTCAATTTTAAAAAATCAAAGTTAAAGAATATTCTCTGTGTTTTAATCATTATAACTGCATGTTTTGTGAATTGAAACGGAAAATAATTCTTCAAACAGGAATTTCAATATTTTACATACCTTGTTATTCGCGCCATGTTTGTTTGTATTTAAAGTGAAAGAAGGAACACTGTTGCCATACTCAGGAAAAAAATCAGCTGTAGAAAAGTGGACGGCAAAACAATAACTACAAGTTTAACAAAAATAGAAATGTTTGAAACATAAATTTTTTTATAAACTGAATTTGATAAAATATGAAATTTCAAATAAATTTTTACTGATGTTTCAATGTTTGATATTTTAAATGTTTTTCATTAAAAATTGACCTGATTGTTTTGATGCTGCTACAGTCACAGTTATCATTAAGCTGTCAAGTGTACTTGCTGAACTCTCCATCGGGTTTTTAAATTCCGATCAAGTTTAGCGGGTATGAGTCATTGTTGTTGTCTTTCCTCAAACGAAACATCTGAAGATGTGCAAGTTACTGTTTTCCATTGAAGTCACGAAGAAAAATTGACCGAGCTTAATGTTGATTATTCAGTAATTCTACTCTTCTGAATCCTTGCCAATGGTTTGAAATCTTACTGCTGATGATTTCTCATTTATATGACTCATTTCCCCTTCCTGAGCTTCAAATAGAATTTACGGTACATTTCTTTACACAAAAACGGGCTTTTTTTCCGGTAAGTAATCTTTTGTGTTGCATTTGTTTTGATTTAAATGAAGAAATAATCTTGAGTTTGATGAAGAAGCTGTACATAATTAAATCTTAATAAGCGTAAATTGTTCTATTTGCTTTTTTTATAGTAAATAAAATGTTTTTTTAAAGCGCTTTGAAATAAAAACAGTGTTTTAACAAATATAACAGTAATTTCATTTGATTACTTGTTTTATAATGACAATCGTATAGATGGTATTAATTTATGCCTGTTTCATGATTTTTGTTTATTAATGTAGAAAAGTAAAGAGCAACTTGTGCTAAATCAATTTAGATATTTTAAATTGAAATCAAAATTTTTTAAAAAAACTTATTTATTTGTATAATTTAACCAATGAATTAGCTTTATCATGCATACAACAATGTGGGATATATTAATTTAAATGGCTAACTTTAAATTTTAAGAAAGTGTTTGCCATAATATAAAGATGAATATTATACTTGTATTTAATTAAAAGATTAGCTTTAACAACTATGATTAGCTGTCTTCAAGAAATCTCACATAATTACATTTCTGACTGACTATTCTCTTATTAAAATATTATATATATTACTTATTTCAATTGAATTGAAGAAAAATTGACAGCTTGTGTGCTCTTTCATATACTCATTTACCAACTTTGGATAATAATAGCACTAATTGGTCTTAGATGCAGGTCATTATTGTATGTTTTTTTTTACTCTGATGTATTTGCTTTTACTAAGACACACAAATTAAAGTCATTAAAACTTTTAAATCAAAATAATATTTTAATTAAAATTTGTTTAAGGAATCTTGGGTTCCTTTAAAATTCAGTATTAAAATTTTTGAGACACATCCAACTTTGAATGTTATGTTTGTTATTCACAGTATGTTGTTTTTGTGTTAACATCCTTAAATTCACTAAGTTTTCACTTTCACATGCATTTTGATATTTGTTAAATGAAATAGTAAAATATTTTGTATTTTGGTTATCAGAATGAAAAGGATTGTAAAAAAGTTTAGAAAAAGATTATTCTTTTTAAGTTATATGCAAGTTATAACTGATTTGTGAGTATATTTAAATTGAATCAAAATATGTTTTCTGTAATTTCTTTCTCTGAACCCTTGTTTATAATTTTTAAATTAATTCTATGTACCTTTTAAACTATTACAATAAACTTCTGTTGCTTATAAAACTTTTGGATGAATAGCAGGAATTAACTGATTATATAAGTATGTCTCACTGTTGTCCTATCAAAAACATATTGGAAGCACTTTTCTGATTATCTCACATAATTGAGAGTTAATTAATTTTAACATACATTATGTAATTATTTTATTCATAATGTAATCCAAAAATGCAAGTATTACTTTTTTAATAATCATCTAATATTCGTTATTTATAATAGTTTCTTTTAACATATATTTATAAATATTATTATATATTTTATTTATTTATAATTATTATTGTTAATTTGCTGCCAGAAAAACTATAATAGTTTGCATCTGCAAAAAAAAAAATTTTTTTAAATATTTACCATATATATATATATATAATACTTTTTTTTTCAAAAAAATTATGGTTTTTATTTAAAATATTCTGCTACTTCCTCATACATGCCATTATTTTTTTATAATATTCCCAACAATGAATTTCATGTGAAAAATAAGGTTTTATTATTTCCCTTCTTCCAATAGTGCATTTAAAAAATTGGCTGTTACCTGAAATGTCAGGGCCATGTAATGCTTCAATAATCACTAGGATGTATTTGAAAATTCACCTAGTGTAGCACACACCCATGATTAGTTTCACTTGGATAGAGCTGTCAGAATCAACTTAATATAATTTATTTAAGTCTTGTCTATTGTTAGACTTAGTTGTTGTAAGTTTCTGCAGTTGAATTAATTTTTTTAGAAAATTTAAGCTGAATGTGAATAGAGAGTAGTTGCTATTTTAATTTGAAAAATTGCTCAGGGGGGCTTTTTCACAAAAGTGGGCAATGCTTGTTAAATTATTTTTAGATTTTAATTATTCCAAATGCATAGCTTATATGAGAAATCTAAATGTATAATGGCCTAGTTAATTTGTAATTTAATAAAATATTTTATATGAACATCGAAATTTTATTTAGATTTTACATGCATAGATCTTGAGAAAATTTAATCTAATTATTTGATCCACATCAAAAACCCTTATAAATATATATATATATATATATATATATATATATATATATATTTTTTTTAATTTAAATTATACTACTTTTTTTCAATGTGATTAATGGCTAGAAAAGCATTGCATGCATATGTGTAAAAAAAGTTATATTATCGGAAGATTTTTTTGAAATAGCAAATTAAGTTGATAAACCAAATTAAACTATTCGAAACACTTGCATATTTATATTGGAGAGAGATTTTTAACAATTCATATTAAAAGAAAAGGAATTTGTTGATTCCTTTTAAATTTGTTCCATTAAAATTGTAAATTTATGTATTTCTCACTTTGATCATTTGTACTTACAAAGGAATTCATCTGGATATAAAGAAAAGGATATTGGTTAAAAGTAAAGTGTAAAAGAATAAAATTTCTCTAATATTGTAATCCTAAATTACATTCCAAAAGCTCCTCCAATTGCTGATTATTTCATCAGCAAAATTATTGTCCAGTACCTCTAAATTTGTAATCTTTTCCTCCTTATATGCATGAAAGTTTCATTTGTTAGTCTTGAAAATTTGAAATTTATCTTTCTCAGAAAAGAAAGCTATTCTGTGAAGTTGACATATACGTATATAAATATTTCTTTCAAGAAAATGGGATTTTGTTTCATGAAAGTCATCCAGTGACATCCTAATTTCTACTCAAATCATGTAATTACTCTTACATTTTATTTTTGACTTATGATTATAATTCATGTTATTTCAGCCACGGTACAAACATGAGGCGCAAAAGTCCTGTCATCCATCGAAAGAGTGGGACAATGAGCAATGAGAACAATACCCCAAAACATTTGACGCCTCAATCTTCCAGCACATTACAGGTTTTATCCCCACATTATGGAGCTTCTGGAGCTAATACTCCTTCAGGATCTGTATACTTGACATACTGGCCTCTGGCATCTTCATCAGCAGAAGAACAAAACAATACAGATGAAGGAACACATTTGGTAAAATTATGAAATGTTTTTCACTCACACTTTAGGGAGCTATATTGTTCACTGTATAAATGTAAAAAATTTAAGAATTTACATAAAAATTTTTTGTTTTTATTCAAATATTATACTTAAGGATTCTGTGATACTTATTAAATAATAATCCTTTGTAGTACAATAGAATTGTAATTACATTTGATCTTAACAAAAAAGATATATACAATCAGTAAAAATTCATGTAAGATATTTCATATTGATGTGACTTAATTTTTAGAATATCTTACTGTAACATTTCCTTTTAAACTAGTTGTATAACCCGGCATTGCACAGGCTTTTTCAACTTTTATAAGATATACTTTTTCAAAATTTCTTTGCGTTAAACGGGCTATTGCAGTTTTAAGAAATAATGCATACTTTTCAGAATAAAAAAAGGCTAATTCATATGTGTATCGATAAAATAAACGTTAAACATAACAAATAAAATTGATAAAAGTGTCAATTTATTATATTATTTTTAACATTTAAAACTACCATTTTTTTTAAAGGTAATCTATGTTGAACCATTTAGCCTGTGAGTTAAATATTATATTTAAAGCACAGTTTCCAGAGTAAGGACCCTGTTCCACAGGTCATTCCACAGTACGCAAAATAAGTGTTTTCATAAAAAAATTGTTTTAATAGTTGATTATGTAAACACCTATATTGCATACCATCATAGTAATAACATTACAACAAACACAAGCATCAACATTAATCATAAAAGCCAAAATCAAACGTGAAATAACTGGTACAGCGATGAAACAAAAATAACATTAAAACAAACAGGCATCAACAATCAACATCAATCATGAAAGCCAAAAGCAAACGCGAATTAATGTTGAAAGCCAATATCAAATGCAAAATACCTGCTACAGCGATGAAACCGAAAATATTAAAACAAACATCTAAATAAATAAACATTTGAATCAATAATTAACAGTTGAATATCAAACGTGAATGAAATTGAACAGCAACAAAACAAAAATAACATTAAAACAAACACGCATTAACTATCAACATTAATTATGAAAGCCAAAATCAAACGTGAATTAATGATCAAAGCCAAAATCAAAAGCGAATGAAATTGAATAGAAATGAAACAAAAATAACAATAAAACAAACATGCATCAACAATCAACTTTAATCATGAAAGCCAAAATCATACAAACAAAGAATTAATGTTCAAAGCCAATATCAAACGCAAAGTAACTGGTACAGCGATAAAACCGATAACATTAAAACAAACATTCAATAATTTACAATTGAATATCAAACATGAATTAAATTGAACAGCAATGAAACAAAAATAACATTACAACAAACATGCGTCAACATTAATATTGAAAACCAATATCATACACAATTTAACTGGTATAGCGATAAAACCAAAAACAATAAAACAAACATCTAAACATGCAATAATTAACAACTGAATATAAAATCTTGTTGTTCGAAAAAAATAATTTCTAAAAAATGTTGTATTTGAAAAGAAATCCTAATTCTATTTCAGCAAAGAGCTTCTCTTGATAAACAATGTTAACCATCTTACCATTAGGAGTAAAGATATACAAAATTTATGCACTGCCGACTCTTGAACAACCCACCTAAAGATGACCTTGGGGGAAAAAAGCTGAAATAAAAAAGGTTAATAATTTAAAGCTGTATTATTCTGTCTGAAACTTTCAAAACAACGAAACTAAAATCTAGTAGTTGAAAAAAAAACAGTTATGAAACAAAAATAACATTAAAACAAACATATCAACCATCAACATTAATATTGAAAGCCAATATCAAATGTGCAGTAACTGATACAGCGATGAAACTGAAAACATTAAAACAAACATCTTTGCACTGCAAAATAGGCAAGTAATTGACATGGGTCCAAGAATACATGGTGCATCAGACTTGTAATCTATTGATGGATTGTAGAAATAGGCAGCATTTTCTTTATCTTTCCAAATAGCCATTTTTGAAGGGTGTGTGTCATTTCTCTGACATTCAAGTCTCTCTTCTTGATCTTCAGCACTTTCAGAGATTCATCCTTGCATCATTTGTAAACAATTCGACGTTCTTGTTTTTGCACAGTTTCCAAGGCCCTTAAACATGCCATTCTCAGTCTGTTTGATTCTCTCCTTGACTCTTGTTTTAGTGGATCTTCATTTTCCCGTTTTCTTCTCATATTTTCTCTGACTTTATGTGTATGATACCGTTCACTTCTTTTCCTTTTGGGTGGCATTTTAGAATTGATCTGCTTCTGTTTTCCTGGAACTTTAATGTTGCTTTCAAAAATTTCGCATTCCTCATTATTAGAAGAAAGCACATAGGCATCAAAGTGTCCGACACTCAGGTTTTTGCACTGAACCTTATGTTTTTAACTATTTCAAAATGCTCCCTAAATACAGCAAAGAGATGCCCATTACGAAAAATCTGGAAACGGCAAGAAAACACTTCTGAGGCAGCATGTATTTCAGTAGCGGAGCAGTAAGTCATAGGGGGTTCAACATGGTAGTTTTATAAGCTTCGTGAGATGGGTAGTTGTTCCTTTGTTGATCATGAGTAAATACCTTAAATCTATCCCAGATACTGATGATATAATCAACAAAGGCCTGTCAAACAACAAAGCTGGATCACACATTACCATACAACAAATAAGAAATTGACCTGAAAAGGCAGGAACGATCACCGTCAATTGGGACAACTTTGCAAGGGAGATTGTATCATTCTCTAATTTCAACAGCTCAAACACTTGTGTCATTGTTTAAAATAACACCTAAACAATCAACATAAAGAATCTAAACCCAGAAATGATTCAAAGTAATCATATTAAAGTAAATCATATTAAAGTATATTAAAGTAAATCAAATTCTTAAGCTGAAAAAGAAATAAAATTAATTCTTAACTCAGATATGGTTCAGAAAAATAACACCTAAGCAATCAACATAAACAATCTAAACCCAGAAATGATTCGGAATAATCAAATAAAATGTAAGCAAACAAAAATGTACCTTTAAGTAAATCAAATTCTTAAGCTGTAAAAGAAACAAAATTAAAACATTAACTGAAAACCATAAAGACGTATTTGAGATACAATTTACAATTTAATTTCGAATAACTGTAAAGAAAATAGTAATTATTAACATGAAAACAATTCTGACCACATACAAAGTAACAAATAAAATATAAGCAAAACAAAAGTGTATTTAAAACCATTAAATTTAGAATTATAAAATAGACTTAGCTTGAAGAGCCATGCATTCAAGCACAAATGAAAGCAAAACAAATGAGACTGTTGCCAAAACAACTAACTAAAAACCCAGTTGTTGAAAAAAAATGGAAAAATCTCTTTAAAAAAAATCTAAAGGGAATTTCGAAAAAACTCTTTGTAGTGCACATCATCAGGACCTAGAATAATTATGTGCCAAGTTTTATACTTCTGGGTTGCTTAGTTTGGGCGGTAGAAGTAAAACGCACAGTCGAAAAGTTCCTTTTATTAGTATAGATGATATCTGTATATGACTGTGATAATTTAAATGTATATTCATTGCATAAATGATGCATTTTAAATTGGAAGAATAAAATGCCAAAGCTGAATTTATTTTTTCATAATGTTATATGAACAGTAAAACTAGATTATATCAAAATAAGGATTTTTTTAAAATATTAATGAATTTTTTTACAGAATCATTTCAAGTACATAAAAGTATTATTTAAGTATGATAAAGCATAATTTCTCTTTCTTATTTCAAAATTAATTCAGATTAATTTCATAACTGATTGTATCATATTTCAAAAAGTCTCCAGTTATTTAGACAGATTCCTAATCAAAATTGTGTAGATAGTTTTTTTTATTTTATTTTGGAATAGTGAAATATGTTATATATTATGACAGAGAAATCAACTAAAGGTAATTATATTTCAGAATATAGGAGCATGATTAGGGAAGAATCTGATGTTACTTTTGAATGAAATTCTAAAGGTGTCTTTCTTAGTCTCCAAAGAGTTGCTTTCTCTAATAAATGTTTTTAAATATCTTTTTTTTTAAAATTAATATTGTTATTCGTTTATATTAATAATTTCAAATATTGTATTTAAGTATACTGATGATCTGATGCTGGTGTAATGGATAAAATATTTCTTTGATAATAAATAATTCAAAAGTATTCAAAATATACCTTGTTTCTCTCACATAAGAGTGTTGTCCATTATTTTAGAAGACCTTTTGTTCTTTTGAATACTTTGTTAAATTCCCAAAATGTGCATTTTATTAAATATGTTTTAAATATTGTAAAAATTTACATTGGCATCTCTATTGGGGTTATGGGGATCATGGTTTGACGACTGTTTTTTTTAGTTGTCGCCAATGTGAAAATTGACGTTAAATTATATGGTAAATTAATCACAAACACAATGATAAAAAATTATAATATGATGGGGTTTCATCAAGTTTACTTATTTACAGCATTAGTTACTGGAAAAAGTCAGAATTTGGTATATTTTCTAAATATTGTCATACTTGACTTCATGATTCCTTTAACCAGTAATTTAACACTGACACCAATAATTTAATAAAAAATTTATATTGAATTCTAATTAGAGCCACTATTAACAAATCGACAACACACATTTGAAGATAATGCCACCTATATCTGTAATATTAGGAACAAGTAGAAGTTTCTTTTTAAGTATTTCTTATGTGTTGTGTTTGGATTCATCCGTCTTATAACCAATAAGTATCTTTATAACTGTGTAATTCCATATCTTATAGTGCATAAAACTGTTTTGCAATAATGAGCTTCCTGCAATCTTTATTGGCAAGCTAGAGACTTATTGGATTCATACTTTTCTTGCCTCATTGTTATTTTCTACTTTGTTTTGTTCCTATCCCTTTGTGGTGTAGTGGTCTTCTGTAGCTCTTGCCATTGGAAATAAAAAAAGAATGAGCTTCCCTGACTATAAATATTTCAGTTATTGTCTTTGAAATCATATGTTAATACAACTATGAAATAACTGTATTTCTATAAGAATATTGGTTGCTCATTAATGGTTAGAATCTTATTTTATGCAATAAATTTGTTTAATTTTTTTGTGCTTTGCCTATGTATGCAATTTAAAAATTGAAACTTTTTGGTAAAAGGTGTTGTTTAATTTTGTAATTTTTTCTTAATTTATCAAAGCTGCAATATGTAAATATTGATTTCAAAATAATCTGTTACTTACATGCATTTAAGCTAATTTTTCAGTAAGTTTCATTAATTTAGTTACTTTATTACAAAGGATTTCTGTGCTATAATGAGGATTCGATTACTAACGAAAATAAAAGATCATAAATTGGTCATTTACATTTTAGTTTCAAAAGAACAAAATAGAAGTAAATTAGAACAATGTTGTTAAAAACCTAGTGAGTAAATAGTTTTTCTCTATTTTTACACAGCATAAAGTGTTGCATCTTCATAGATTCATTTCCTTCTTTTAATTTATATGAAACAAATTGCTTTTATTTTCAAATATTTATAGTAAAATTGTAGTCTTGAGCATTATTTACCAAGAACTGCATTATTGACTCTATTTTAGCAACTTTTAGATCAAGCTACTGATATGAACATAATTTCTCTTGTTTAAGAATATGAAATTTTGAAATAAATCTTGTGTTTGTGTGATACTTACAAACTTTTTGTTATATTAATTGAAGTAATGTTCACAATTTTACAGGAAGTACCTGCCTCTCGTCCAAGTTTAGGTGCTCACGAATCTTCTACTAGTCAGTTGATGCTTCAAGAGAGTAATGAAGGTGGATCCACCCCAGACTTTCAGCGAACACGTGCTGCTATTGAACATACTTACCAGAAGATTGCAAGAACAAAAGAATTGATAAGAGAAGGCCAGACAGCTAGAGATGGTAGAGATTGTGATTTAACTTTTATTTTCTTATTTTTGTATATTTTAGAATGTAAAGATTGTCATATCATATAGAAATTTTATTTAATATTAATCTCAGTTATTATTAAAATTCTTCAAACTTATTTTTTTGAGTAAAATTTTATTCAGGTATGAACAATTGCAATATTTTATGCCTCACAATTATATGATCTGTTTACTGTTCTCTCTATGATTATAATCTTAATATAAAAAAAATATATTTGTCCATTTTTTAAGAAAATTCTTGTGTACTTCCATTCTGAGTTTCAAAGTAATTGCAATTAAAATGTTCATATCTTAATTTATATTGTTATTTCCATTTCTGCTGATTTTTTAAGATCAAAATAATGCAGTAGCTATAAATTTTTAGGCTGAAACATGGGTATTTTTATTTGTACTGTAAGAGTATATTTTTTTTTTTTTTGGGGAGATATTAAATGCGTGAAATGGTGATTAATAAAATTTCTTAAATCTTGTATACTCCTGATATGTTACTTGCACATCAATTGCTATCCCAATAGATTAATCATTAATAACTATTAATGATTAATTCAAATTGATAGTTACTTGAAGTTAGAAACAAGAAATAGAATCATTTACAAAAGCATGAAAACTTCATGAATTGTTCAACACATTATTTCCATACCATTTTTTCTTAAATGCCTTTTTTTGAAAAATATGAAAAAATTGTATGACCCCTAAAAAATTTTGTGGTTTCGTATCAAATCCGATAATTTTTAATTGTATTTTTATTTTGAGAACTTACCATTAGATAATTATATTTTCTTTAACTCCTTAACTGCCAAAAAAAAGTAACCTGATTAGATTTTCAATGCCAGGAATTTTCACATAGACTTGCGTATTTATGCGGTTGTAGGGGGAAAGAAAATGCATAGTTAAATAAAACCTCTGAAATAAGTAAATCCTTCACAAACACTTTCAAGGTCATTTTGCTGTAATCTAAAGCATTCAAAATAGTTCTACTGATGGCAGCATAATGCAAAGGATCATTACATATGTTAACGATAAGGGCAATTAATGCTCTGGCTGAGCAAGACGTATATGCATACACTTGCAGCAATTGAGGGTTTCATAAATATACCTCTAAAGGGATTTTCAAAAACATTTTTCATAAGTTTTATGAATGAACAAATTTACAAAAAATCCTTTAGTGTAATCTAATTTTCTAAGTTTTTGCAATAGCTGTTGTGAGACATAGATTTGCATAATTAACTTGCATGTTTTTTCCTAATTTTAAATAATTTGGGTTTTCAGATTGTTGCACTGAAAATCTATTAACATATTTAGAAAAAAAACTCCCATGTTCCCCATTTCCATTCTTGAATGTTTTGAAAACTGTAAATATAACTTTTCTCCATTAAAATGTTGATTTTTAGAAAATGTCAATGAATATTTAAAATTGGCTTCAAGTGCTGACCGGCAGCAACTACAGCGAATCAAAAGCGTATTCGAAAAAAAGAATTTGAAAGCAGCACAATCAATTGCACAACTCCAGAAAAAGTTAGAAACCTACAACAAAAGAATTCGGGATTTGGAAACTCATGGGCTAAGTAGCAGCCACTGGCAACCGAGAGAAGTACTGAGGGATGTTGGTCAAGGATTAAAGTAAGCATTGATTAAGTATTTGAATCATTGTCTTAGGAACTATTTATAACTGCATAAATTATTACAAATATTAAGTTGATCAAAATCCGATCTATCAAAATTACATTGTTACCTATTTTGTTTTCAATTATTAGTGTGTTATTGCTCACAAAGATCATTTATGAAAGTTTTATGTCTTAATTTATCACCACAAAAAAGAAACAACAAAAAACAATAGTGAAATTGATTTCTGATTGATATTTTTGTTCCCTTACTATAAAACAAACTTAGATTTAATAACCGAGCATTTTATGAATTCATATTATGTATATTAATCATTAAAATAGGGGGGATAAAAAAATCATATCATGAATTTAAAATTTTAAAAATATGTTAAGACTGTAATTGATTATATTTCTTGTATCATGAATCATTATATAGTTAATGAAACTATGAGGAAACAGTGAAGATTTTTTTTTCTTCTTCTTTGTATTAAATGGGAAAAAGCTAACATGTAGGTTTATAAATACTGTAAGTTATTCCTTTTTTGTTGTTGTTGTCATTAATGAATCTAGTTAGGTAATAGGTACTTTTTTCTTTAAGATCTCCAAAAATAGTTTTCAAGATACTGTATGAAATCTGATGTTTGTGGCTGGGTAAAATCCTAGGAGGACCCACTGCTGTTTTTGGCGCCAAAAATTTTTCGCCAAAAAGCGCCAAATTGAAGGTTTTCAAAAAGGCGTCAATGACGATAAACTCTTGGGAAGCGCATGCGTCAGCGGAGGGGGGATGAAATGGGCGTTTCGCAAAGATGAAATCGTATAAAGACATTAAATTAATCATAATATAAAGAAAAAAACGGAGAAAGCAATGAAATTCATTTTAAAAAAGTATTCTAAAACCAGTGTGTACAACATGATTTACATTTTTAAAAAAGGATGAAAGGGGCGTTTCGCAAAGATAAAAATCGAAGAAATACATGAAATCAATTTTAAAAAATGTTAAAAAGCACTTACCTTACGCTTGCATTTCGTCATGATCTGTTGGTTAATACACCCTTGCGATGGATGCAAGGAATTTATGAAAATTCTCATTCACCAACTTGTGATCGTAAGATCGCCGCCACATGTGTCTTATTAACTTTGTCATATTCTTATTAACTTTCAAGTCATTCATCACGAACTCATTCATGCTCTTGTCAAACCAATATCTCGTCAAACGCAAGATAATAGTTATAGCAAGTTTACTTTCGCTAAACCAAGTGCCCTTTCTCACACTCCGAACGACGTCGTGGCGATTATCTTTCGACTGGTTGCGGCAACGCCATTCGTAGCCGTCAACCGTTCCCTTTCGCTTTTGCAAATGCATATTTTTTTGTACACATCGAACATTCATAACGAGAAGCAATTAAATTAGCTTTCATACACCATTCTAACGTCTCTTTCTTCCCCTATGTGCCCAGGAGCACAAAGAAACCTATCGTAGCCTCACTTTAAAGTAATTTCCTTTCACACGCCATTCTTAACAACCTCCAGCGAAGTCAAATGTCAAAATGACGTTTTTTCGGAAAAGGCGTAAAATGTTGCACTTTTTTTAGGGTTGCCATTTTTTTCGGTGATTTGAAAATCCAAATTTTTCGATGAAATGGAAAGGTTACCATATTGTAACCTTTATCGCTCAAAATTTGGCGACCAAAAGTGGGTCCTCCTAGGATTCAACCTTGTGGCTGATTCATAGACAAAAATAATTTTGGTTTGCTTAAAATTCTTAAATGGCTGTGTATTTGATTTATGTTAAGAAATCATAGATTGTCGATCATTTTAATCTAAAAGTAAAAATGGTATGAATTATTATTGCATCTTTTATTTTCACTAACTTTTGCTGTTTTAACACATTCATTATAAGAGCACTCATAGTTTGATTATTGAGTTTATTTTCCAGCAGCAAGGTTACTCGATTTTGATCACATTACCTGAATCACTAAGAATGTATTACTGTAGCAAAAGAAAATGTTTAGATGTTAGGCATACAGGATTAGGCTAAATACTTATTGCATGCTGAGATGAATATTTCTCAGAGATTCATTTTAGATGTACTTATTATATATATATACTTGCTTAGAACATGAAATTATATCCATTCATAATGTTACATTGTAAAGAAAACAACAAATAAAAGATATTTCTAGAAGATGTTAAAAATTGAATAAATATAATGAAACGTTGTTTTTGACAAGTTTTAAAACAATTTTCCATGTGTGACAGGTTTTTTATTCCTTTCTTTTTCTGTATATCTGTTGAATATACTATTTCGTAATTTATCTTCTGTCCAGTACAAACTCTATATCACTGTATTATTCAGACCTTTTCTGTGGATGAAAGTGCTTTTAAATACTGGACTTGTCATGTTTATGTTATCTCTAAGTCATAAAATGTTGCTATGTATATTTCTTGTTTTTTTCCTCTAATTTTATTCATAATGTATGACACACATATGTCTTCTGGAGTTTTACTCATTTTCTGAAAAATTTGAATTATTAAAATTTATCCTTGTACATTTATACTAGATCAATAAGGTATTGAGTTGAAGAATTATTTGAGTTGTGTGACCAGTATATTTCTCAGTATTTTTAGATCTTTTTTTCTGTAAATGCATACTTTTTGCACAATTCCATTTGATTGTTGTAATTCATATAGCTTGGTGGCATACTTGTATTTTTATTTTTACTTTTGCTATATTGAAAAAAGAATTGCCTTGCCACACAGAAATTTTTTTAAGTATATTTATTGCTCATACTTTTATTGAAGTAATTCAAGCCAGTAATTTTGTATAAATGTTTCATAAGTTTCTACTGCATTGTCTAAAAAAGAAGAACCTTGAGAATACAACAGAAAATAAACTGCCCCAATACCCTTAAACAAAGAAAAGGTATGTACTTTATAAAGGCATAGAGCATGTACTAAATGAAAATTAATGAATACATAGTATACAGTAATTTACCTGATCAAACACAACTCAGAAAAATGTTTTATGTAGACAAAAATATGTCTGTAATGAAAATTAAGTTGTCAACTGTGTAAAAACGGTCTACTTTATTTAAAGAAATGTGTAATGCCCTGTTGTGGGGGTTTTTCAACCTGCAGGGGGTGGCTGAGTTACCCAGACTTTTGGATTGTTGAGTTTTGGGACTCTTTTGTAGTATTTTTAGCTGCTAAATTCAAACTGTGTAATTTCTAGCAATGGATATTTTTTGTGTAGTTGCTTATTGTAGAATTTCTAAAAAGTAAGAGCAAAAAAAAAAAAAATTGTGTTTTGTGTTTGGACTCCCAATCTAACGACCCCATGAATTCGTTAAATCAGGATCTGACTGTATGTTATTAGTTCTGCTATTTTTTAAATACATGTTATATATATTTATAAAAATCAACTAATATGCATATTTATTTATTTATTCTCAGAGATGTTGGAGTCAATATAAAAGAAGGAATTACTGGCTTTTCTGGGTATATAATTTCAAAACTATTTCATAAACAAAATTTTTCAATTTTATGTTTTGAAGCATGTATGCATGTACTTAAAATTTGTTGCACATGTCAGTATTATGATTTCAACAAAAGATAAAAATATTTAAGTATGAATATCATTTTGTGTGTTTTTTTTTTTTTATGATAAAATATTAGGAAAGATACCTAACAGTAAATTGTAACTAAGATTTACAAGATATTGCTTCTGAACAAGTTATAATATATATTTGCTTAATTTTGACAAAAATATATGTATATATTGTTCTTAAGTAAGCAGCTTTAAATGATTGGTAATTAGTTGAATTTTATGAAAAAGAAAGAAAGATGTAAAGATTTTTAAAGATAGGCTTTTCCTTTAAAAAATGCATTATTTTTCAGTATCATACCGAATTTATCCTATTCTTTTCATCTTATTACTTATAAAATAAACTAAAATTACACTGAAATGTTACTAATTATATAAATTTATATTATTTTAACCAAATATTGGTGCTATAAGTTTTCAGTTGGTTTCCTTGTGTTATTGTTCAAAACATTTTGTATGTGATATTAGGAATATAGACAGCCTTCGACAAAACTGATCTAGTGTATATTTTTAAATATTACTTTTTCAATTTTGTATATAAAAATATAACATTTAATTTTCATTGGTTTGTCTTTTTTCTATAGTAAAAGTATAATTATTGGAAGAAAATATATTTAAAAAAGAAATGGTTGTATAATAATTGATTTTGTGATATATTTTCTCTAGAAAAGTTTTAGCAAACAAAAATGTTTTTAAAATAGATTTTTAAATTGTAGATTTAACTTAAAAATTGTTTTTGATAAATTAAAAAATACTAAGTTTTTAGCATTTATTCTTGACTTTTATGATTTTTTCTAACATTTTTTTTTTTCTTTCTGTAGAGGAGTTGTTGGTAATATCAAAGGTGGACTCTCTGGTTTAACTCAGGCAACTCATAGTGCTGCTGAGTATGTTCCCTCTCATGCTTTTTTTTATAACATTACATTCTATTATGAATATAATTTTTTCACTGTTTCTTTTTTCTAGAACTGTGATGTCTAAGCCAAGGGAATTTGCACATTTGATAAAGAATAGATTTGGAAGTGCTGACAACATTAGCTCTTTGGAAAGTAAGTAAATTTCAGCTTGTAAATAAATTGCATTTTGTGTATGTGTTTGTGTGCACATATATATAATATGGAATTCATGTGTGATATAATGTTTGTACTGTGTAATTTTAGAACTTCCCCAAGAAAGTGGAGATTCACAACAAAGAAACATTCATGGCAGTGCGACATTTACACATTGCAGGTATTTAATTTTATTTAACATTTTTCCCCCTTAAATTGCAGAATAGCAAATATCACTTTTTAAGTACAAAATGAACATAAAATTTGGAATAAATTGTTAAATAGTTTTTAGTGTTTAAAAAAATAACTTCATCAATCTATAAAAAACAAATATTTAAATTAGGAATAATAGCACTCAAATTGTCCAACCAAATCTTCAGGTTGAAATTATTTTAATTTATGCAGGGACTAAAACATTGTTTTGGTTTGACGGTAGTAATAAGTTATAAAAAAGCTTCAGTAGCTGTTTCAATTATAATATTGAGTGGTTTAGTTTGTTCTGGTAAATAAAAATCATACACTTCTGTGTGTAAAAATCGCAACACTTTGGAGGAATCGTCCCATATGAGAATGCTTAGCGATTTGTCATATGAATGAGGTGTCTATTGTCCCCTGGTGGCAACATATTGCACAATCCACTGTTTGGTCTGACATGTCCAGTTCCTCATGGTCTTTGTTTTCTACACACTCACCCACACATCATTGTTATGCCATTCCAATCCATTAGAGTGATGATTCTGCAATACACTGAAGTCCATCCTCATGGAGGCCAATCTTGTGGCTTCATTCACAAACTCCATTGATGATGCTTGTATGGCATTCTGTATTTTTTACAAAGCATATTGACTTCTAATTGTTTACAGTAGTCAAGTTACTATATGCATGTTTTAACACACACTTCCTTGTTTTTATTACTTTTTATATGCAGCACTTTTTTAAGTGTGAATGATGTTTCTTAGCCCATGCATGCATTCATATCCTGATTGATTTTGAATTTCTTGCTCATTCCATTTCATTTTTGTGTTTCCTTCATGATGTTGCAATTTTCATAAACAGTAATGGGTTGTGTGAACAGTTGAGAAAATTTTAAAAATAAACTATTATTAGTCCTGAATTTGTAACTTCTTTCTCATAAATTTACACCTAACTCTTTTGTTTTACAGAATTTTGAAATAACATGGTTCAACAATATACTTAACAGGAATTTTTTGTTCTAGCACAAATCCCCCTCCATTTTTTTTCCGTCAGTAATCAGAAGACTGTCACCTTATGCTCGCACTAGTGTGAGTGCCTTGGTCTGTTTCATGGCTTGTTCACTTTATATTCTGGAGTTATATTAAATACCTGAATTTTATGATCACTATTTTCTTTATTTTATTATACTTAATTTGAAAGGCCGCGGTAGCCGAGTGGTATAGGTATCGGACCGTGGCTTGCTTTGTCACGGGTTCGAATCCTGTACCACTAAAGACCCGCCGTGTAGGGCAGCGATGCACGTTAAATCTGTCGAGAGCTGAAACGTCCTCCCGTTGGTGTGGTGTGGTAGTTAGGAGAGGGGGTGCCAGCTCAGGTGTCGTCCACGTCACTTGACCATGGTTCAAAATTACGTGGTCCGTCGCCAAAAGCCCTCGTGTAGCTGAACAGTGCGACGTTAATATTCAATCAATCAATCAATACTTAACTTGAAAACGTCTTTTAGTTTTTCTGTATTATTTTATTTCATATGTTAAAAGTGTTCAGTTCATAAGATGCAAAAAATAATTTCAATAAAGTTCTAAAATTTGGTGTTCAAATTGAATTTTTTTAAAATTTAATGATGAAATTTCCAGTATAATTTGTATTGATAATAATTTTTTACTCTTAAAAGGGTATTATTGTAGGAATTGTGGTTTCAGTGGGGCCAAGATCCTAATATTCAAATGCTGTCTTTACCGCCTTATATTACCTCATTGATTCAGCCACTCAATCAGGGTATTATAGCAGCGTAAAGCAAATGTTTAAATATATTTTGCTCTCAGTGGAAGAAATAAATTTGACTGTTGTGGGAGCATGGAAAAAGTTTATGATTATAGATTGTACTACACATCTTCTTTTGCCATCAAAAACAGTTGCACCAAATGACCTTAAATGCTTGTTGGAAAAATATTTTACTTGCATGCGTCAAAAGTGGAAGTTTCGTTGCACAAAAATCAGCTGTTTGTTCTGAAATTATAACTGCAAGTGCAATTGGTGACAAATGTTTTGACAATATGCAAACCGCTGGCATGGAAGAATTCATGCTAGAAAGCCCTTCTAACCAAATTTACGACAGTTTAGGGTAATAAAAAAAAGTTAATAATTATGAAGTCGATTGTGAAGTTCAGTTATTAACAGCTGATGTAATTCATGAGAGCTTGAAATGATCCTGACGTAGAGTGTGCATTAAAATTTCTAAGTAATCTTGTGTTGCAGGATATCAAGAATTATATAAGCAACTTGAGAGAGCAACTGTTCAACTGTGGAAAAGAGTGCACCCTGACAGAAACATCGACTTGATGAATGAAAAATCATGATATATCCAACCAGGAAACTCTTTTCCACTTATTTATTGTCAAGTTTCTGAGCCCACTATATGCTTAGCTGACCTTGTCACTTGTTCAACAGAGGCTCACAAATGGGACGTGTGCTGTGCTGCCCCATATCGAAAAGTGTTCACTGAACGGTACATTCTAAAATACTTGGACTTGCATTGTATTGGGCTGTCTGGCATCAATTTTGCTTTGCCAAGCGGGACAATTTCTGACTTCATGTCGGAAATTGTAACGTTCATGTTTCTTTGGTGACACATGGACGTCCAACAGCTAGGTGTCTACTTCTGATTTCACCATTATTTATCTACTTATAAATACAAAAAAACAGCAGAACACGAATAACTTTGTTTCGGAGATACTCATTCTGAGTCTTTGGGCCATTACATTCTGCCCTCTTTTAAATTTGCTTAGACCAACCACCTTTCCCTTTACTCAGAAAGAGTGAGTGTAAGAATGATAGTTGACCTTCAACAGCAGTTAAATACCATTCTCTCTTAATCATGTGGCTTCCACCTCATATAGAGGAATTTATTTAAAAATGTGGAGGGGTTGATAATGTTTTGGCTCAACAGTGTATATTACTATTTCTAATCAAAAATTTTCAAATTAATATAATTTGGAACAAGTTCAAACTGATGTAATGTGGGTAAATCAGCCTAGTGTGATATATCTCAATCCAGTGTATTTATAACAAGCTTTTTTTCTTTTATGTCTATAATATTTTTTATTTGATAATTTTTATTGTAATGTTTAGTTAAAATTCTTAACATTGTTGTAACTTATGTGATTGAATTTTTTCTCCAGTGCCAAATATGCATCAGATGATGAAAGTTCCAGTTTTACTTCTGGCTCTGGCCATTTAAATACTGGAAGTATTCCGAGTCCCCGTCATCAACCAGGCCTCCATAGGTCACCCCCTGAACATTCCTCAACACCCACCGTTACACCACTTGTTGCTGATTTGGAACCAATCCTGCAAGAACTGCGAGAAAGGCGAGAGGAATACCACCATTTAGTGGATGAAATTGAAGCACTCAAGGTAGTTTTATTAGAATTAAGCTACAAAAGAAAAACATTGTGCTTTAAATTAATAATCTGGAAATAAAACTAATAAAATTAGGATAAAAATGGTATAAGTTATATGGTTGTTGGGAGGTGAATTGAAGCTACTTTATTGATTCCAAGTATGCTTGATTATAAGAGCATATATGGGGGTCAGAGATAGTAGTATATGAAATGAGGTATGCATTACACATACTTTTAGTGATTGCCTCGTAAATAATGACATTAAAGATTATCTGGGAATTTCATTTGTCTACCACATCTTATGTTCTTGCAATCCATTGTGAGTGCAGAATTTTCCTCCGAAATAAGTAAATGTCTATCAGAAAAACATGCAGTTGAAGTACAGATTGATATTCTAGTTTTGATGAAGGCAATGATGTTTCTTCATTAAGAAAAACTAATATGTTTTCATTCATTCAATAAAAACTTTATTATTTTACCTTTGATGTCAATGAAACAATATTTTTTGTTCTTACCCTTGCTATATAAAATATTTAATAATCAATTTAAAGAGATGGGCTTATGCTATTGCTTGTAATAAAACATATGAGATTAAATGAGAAATGAACACTGCACTCTTACCAAATGCAATAATTTCAGCGGCTTTTAACTATTTTATATTTTGTAGTTTGTTTATAAAATCTGTATGCTTAATATAAAATATTTTATAAAAAATTCATTTGGGTAACTGATATATAAAGCTTGGATCAGATTAAAAGATAAATATTTGTGATCCTTTGGTATAATAGTTCTCATTCCAAGTATGAATAGTAATAAGGCATCCACCCAAGATTTTGAGTTTTGTTAGTGATGTTTTCCAAAATATGCTATCTTTTAACTAACCCATTTCCCTGAGCTTGGTAAACTACTTTAATATTTGTTCGGGATCATTTACAGAGCCATACAAAATTAAAATTTTTAAAAAGTATGAAAGAAAGTGTTCAGTGATTTTTAAATAATATGGTGTGCTGATTTAAAAAATGGCCTCCATTTTTCCCATCATGGCAGAGTTTTTTGTAAAATCAATATCGATATTTTAGCTAAAATTCTATCTGAAAAGGAATTCTCTTGAGCAATTTAGCATGTACTATCTAGCAACAGTAGTTTTTATCCAGTTAAATCTATGTTATTCTCAATTATTGATGAAGCAAATTGATATTTCAGCAAATCAGTGAAAATCTCTTGCCAGATCTCACGAGTTGCGCCTGGTTAAAAAGAAATAAATTTCCTTGAGGTTTAAACTTTTTGCTTCCAATTATGGTAGAGTTTCTAGAATAAAAGCACCAACATACTATTTTAATTTGTTTTTAGTAAGGTAATATGCATAAAATAAAGGATTGACCTAGAGGAGCAAGATTATGCCTGAATACATTAAAATTTGTGACAAATTTCAAACTCCACTAAAAACAAAACAAAACGAAATTTCTATTTGAATATTTACTCTTTTTCCTTTGAACTTTTTTTTGTTTTGACATTCTTTGTGTTAACATTCAACAGTTGTCTGCAGGCATGTTGTTGTCCCCATCTTGCTTGATATTTGAGGTCCATATCTTGGATGTTTTGGTGAAAGTTTTCACCCTGCACTTTGCTGAATTATCCTAAATTTTTGTAAGAAATTTCTTCATGTGAGTGAAAGCAATGTAATTTGATCCAAACAACCTTATTTTCTTTTTCCTTTGTTGTTATGGTATCCTAAAATTCTTTATTCATCATGAACTTATAGATATGTGAACTGACAAAAAAAAAAGATTCCTTCTTTCTCAACTTGGCTTCGGATAAACCCAAAAACTTTTTGCACAGGTATTTGAAACAATAACTATCTTTTGGATTAGCCATGGCAGATTCCTTGATTACACCTAATTTTATATGCAGAGAAGTAACAATACATTGTTTAGCTCAACCGAGCTTCTCCTAATCACATTCTTGGTGCCTGGTTTAAGATTTTGACTTTTTGAACACTAAATCTTATCATGGCTGCCTCGCTCACAACTGAAAGATGGGAATTTTGTAAATCCTCTGCCTTGCTGACCAAGAAGTGTGGAGATAACTTTCAAAACACTGCAAATGGTCCAACCATGGTCAGCATATTTTATTTCGATGAGAACAAGAGTCAGGTCTTCATAGTGTTCTTTTCAATGCACTAAGTGTCCAAATGGTACAGATGCATACTGGCTTCCTTGATGAATAACGAAATCTTTGAGACTCCTTTTCAATGAATCTATAAACAGCTTCTATCATGTTCATCATAGATGATATTAACCCTTTATCGACTGTACTTATAAGTACCACTCACTTTAAAATTACATAAATTAACCATTTTTACGAATACTCTGATGATACTTAGCAGGAATACTCTTTTAAATCCACCCTTCCAAGATATATGGCAACACAGGTTCTATGATGAGTATTTTAGCGTGGAAGGCAAATAGTTTTATAGCTGAAATTGTGTTTTCAGTGGATTGCGAAGATTGTCATTTTTGTTCCAAAAAAACAGTTAATGTCAAAAGATAAATGTCTTTTATTTTTTGGCTGTTAAGGAAGACCTTAGAAAACTATTTGACTCTTTATTTTAAGTGAACAGTCTATATAATTAATTTTACAGTTGAATATCTTTAATTAATTAGCTGTAACGTATTAAATTTCCCCAAGTTGAGTATTTTGTTTATGTATATCCCTTAATTTTTAATGTAGTGATTAAAAAAAAAGTATTGCATGAAAAAAACTACAGAAATCATAATGCTGTAGGTAAAAGGTTAAATTTGCTCATCAATGCAGGAATATCTAAACTAGAGACTGGGCTCTTGTATTCCTCAAAAAGTAATCATTTTTTTCTCAACTCCTGTACCATTAAAAAGATGTTTCTTTGGTCAATAAGTTTTTTTTTCAATTTGGAGCCCAACAATTCAGTTGTTTCTTTCAAGGTCCAGATTTCTAGTCAAATCATTCAGTTCAACCTGAGAAATAGGGTGACAGGAATTGGTTCCAAAGAGCATATATTCAATACTGGAGCCTTGAACTTGTGGCTAAGTTATTAGCAGAGAGGGATTGCAAGGGGGAGGTGTCATAGAATGGCATTCTGTATGCTTCACTACAGTAGAATGAAGGTCAGCCTGGGAAAGAAAAAATTCAGTGCTGAAAAAATTAATTTCCTTGTATTTTTTCCATCACAGACCTATGTTATACTTTCTAAAGGCATGGAAGAATTGGTATTTTATTCAGCATCTTTAATTTAATTCTATTCGAAGTAGAATTACAAAATGAGAAAACCAAGTAGGTACTAAAGTTGTAAAATTCAATGACATGATAAGTGTGAGAAGTAATTAATGATTTTAAGAAAATATCTGAATCTGTATCTTAGGGGCTTGGTACCAACAGTATTAATGTTTTTGAATATAAATTTCTGAGGTAATTTGGTCACAGTAAATAAGTGTGTCCATGGACATATAAGCTTTGGCAAAATAAACAAGCTTTAGTTCTTATCTGTGAACTGGATCTCATTCGAGTAAATCTTATACATGGGAAATAAATATTTTAAAAAAATATGCTGATAAAAAATTTTCAAAATGCTCAGCTCAGATTTATCTATCTTTTTATATTAAGTGGCATAATTACTGGTTGAAATACTTCATGTACTCATAATGGTAAACATTAATATTAAAAATTTTAAGCTAAGCTCAAGTTGAGAAAAACAGGTTTTAGAATCAGGTTTCCAAAAAGAAGGAACTTGAATGCTCATACAACATATTTTATATAAACATTCAAAGTCACTATAAAACAATTAGTTTTGATAAAAGGAGGTGCTTTATTGACTTTGGTTATATTTAATTACATTATATATACAGTACAGTCCCGATAATCCGAACAATATCGGACCGACCCCTGTTCGGATTACGTGATTGTTCGGATTATCCGGAGTAACAGCGAAATCACTATTTGAACTGGGAGTACGGGTTATGTTGTACAATTTTTCATACTAAACATTAGTGGTTCTGTTCTGTAGTTTATTCCATTTTAAAATTTGTACCATAACTTGATGTACAGTGCGTGAATATTAAATAAAGAACTGTTTTGAATTAAGGTTTATACTGTTTTATATTGAAATATTCACCGATTTTCGTCCTTAAAATTATAAAAAATTTTCCGCGGAGCCGTTCGGATTAACCGGATGTTCGGAGTAGCCGTGTTCGGATTAGCGGGACTGTACTGTATGTGTGATCTAAAGACATTCTGCAAAGCTAGCAGTGTATGATAATTAACAATATTGAATTTAAAAAGCAGTTTTTCTCTTTCACCTTGAACTGAAGTAATCAGCATGTTGCCAATCTATGAAAACGTGAATGGTTGAAACTAGAGTGACGCATGCATATATATATTACACATGGAATTTTTATCAATGTCTTAGATTCAAGATTCTTTTTAATTCCTTTTTTAGTTCTGAAGTAATTTGAGGGTTTAATTTTTTTCTTGGTACTCAAAATAGGAAGAGGTATCTGAATATCCAGACTTATTAATATTTCAAATTTACTGATTTTTTTTATTAGTCATCAAAGGAGCTAATCTTTTTTCATTTTTTGCAGTTCAAGCCTATTTTCACTAATTATAAATTTAGACTTAGGAACAGATATTCTTCCAAAGAAAATGTATTCAATTGAAATTTTTTTTAAATAACATAGCCTTATAATGGTTAAACTTGTTCTTTGTAAAACTTTGCGTAGAACATTCAAATATATTATCATTTAAAATTATGCTTAATTAAAATTATTTTAATCTTTTTTAGACTTAATTTTAACTTTTTGTAAAGCCTGAAATGAAATCAATAAAATGTTCTTAAATGAACTTGTAAAAGAGAATTAAAAAAATAGCCATTGATTATTTTAAATCATTAATTTGTTATATAGTTCAACTTTTATTTCAATTACTTTTATTGTTAAAAATCCATGCATTTTTAGAATTATTTTTTAGCTTTTTATCTTTGTTTATTTGAATTAAATATAAATTTTGATACAAGAAATAAGTGAATGTAAATATGGAAAAGTATCTTGAATTATTCCTGTGTTTCATCTATTCATCTATGACTATATTGTTATGTAGATCCAGGTTCGATGATTTTATGCAAAACAACCACAAAGAAAATAAACAGTTCTTTAAGAGCGATGCGAATTTATTATCAAAAATCCAATTATTTAAATACTCCTTTAAATACAGGATTCAGCTGCAATATTCACAGGGTAAATATCCGAAGGTCTTCACACCTTCAACAGCAATCAAACACAGTAATCAGTGTTTAAAAATACATGTAAGTAAAGATTATTCACAAGCATAGCCGAGCTAATCGCTGGTCAAAACAATCCTCTCTACTCGCTGGTTTAATCAAGACTGACTTGTTGTGGCTGACACTCCTTTTTATAGGCGTGGCAGAAACTTCCAGAAATATAACCGCTCATGTCATCGAACGTGATATTAATGGAGAGATCCACTACTTTCTAGAAAAATCCAGAGGGTTCTGAACTGGCCAACGTCGCCAAAAATAATGCCAACTTGGCTCTACCGCCAAGATTTCTCCAAGTTCTCATTGAATCACCATTATAATGCAAGGAGTGGCATTGCTTGTGAATAGTACAATTTTAACATGAAATAAATATAACATAGAGTAATATAAATGCATTAACACCCAAATACAAACTATTTACACTGTTTACACAAAATTCGTAACAATATGAAGGGAGATTTGCAATATGCTCCATTGTACTGTCTCAATGTTTTCAATTATGGAAAGATTTATTTTACTTTGTCTTACTCAATATGTATATTTGTTTCTTTGATCATCAAACAAATAAAATTTTATTTCATTTTAATTTAAATATTTTATTTATATTTTTAACTTATTTCAGTCACAAGTTCAGCAGGAATATACTTTCTTCAACCAATCATTACTGGAAGAAAGATATAGATATGAGGTAAGATTTTTATTTGCTTATAAGAAAAATGGCTGTATTAAAAAAATTAATTAATATCTGTTTGATTTTAATTTCTTTAATTTTTAAAAATTCTGTGAATTTTAAAGTTATTTTACATTACATCTTAAAGCATTATACATATGCCTGTGATCTTTTTTTTTAGTACATAAATTACACTTGACTGCTGACATTGTAAAATGCAAAAGTTATATTCATTCTTATATGAAAAATTATGAATAACACAAACTGTAGCTCTCAGGAATAAAAAAAGATCACTGAAAAACCTATTATATAGTCACACCTGATGACCTTTTTCCATTTTCTTTAGGAAAGCTTAATCTCATGTTAATGACTTCTATGAAACTTAAGAATGCGATAATTGTGTGTGTGTAGTGAGATGATATTCTATGTCTCCACATTATCTAAGCTTTTTCAAAAATGTATGTTGAATAAGTGTATGGGTCTAAATCATGAGAAATAGGTGAGTGAAGTAAAACCTTACTTCCAAATTTAGGAGTTTTAAATGACACACAACTTCAAAATAGAAGGTAACTTTTTTGCAATATATGATAACTCCTTAGTGAATGATGATGCTTGCTCATTTACGTCATAATATTGCTCATATTCTGTTAAAGAGCTGAAAAAAGTTTTAATGGTTTCTTCAAATTTAGTTGAATTACTTCTATGCCATCCTTCTTTTTTACTCAACAAATTTTTCTTGTTGCAATTCTGGTATGAATATAATTAATAACTCATAAATATGGTTCTCAATTCTATAATGCTTTATATTCAAGTACATGATTTTAATCTCATTCTTTTTTATGATATGTGGTTATAACAAATCATACTACACAAATATAGATTGCAATTATTACCTTTAGTTGATGTACACTAAGTCATTGAGGAAACTGTAATTAACATTCCTAGAAAATTCATTACGTTAAGCCTTATCCAATTTGTTTGAAGATTTCATTTAATTCTGCTTTTATTGATCTTTGTATCATTTGTTTCCTTCTTGAATTTTCAGAATCAGTGACAGTGTGTGCTATCAAGCTGCATTTTCTCCATATAATTGCAAAATATTGTAGTTGAAACACTCCCTTTATTAAATTTGAAAAATTCAGAGTGTGTGGTATATATTCTTTGTCTCTAAACATATCTTACTGTGTCCAATAAATGCTTTTTGGTCATATTGATTGACAGTTGCAAAAATAAAGTCTGATTATACAACCATCAATTAATGCACTGGTAGAACCACCTGTGTACTTGAAATTGCACTAAACATTGATAAATGAAGAAAAGTAGATAGAGCTTTTGTACTTATTTAATATAATTACACTAGTATGCAAAAATTAAGGAACAAACTTAGTTTGGGAGATTTTTCAAACTACTGAATGGTTCCTCATGAAAATTGGTAAACATAAAAAAAGGTGCTTTTAATTATGCAATCAAATTTGCTGTGTCTTTGTTATTTTATACAAAGTAAGAAAACAGATGAAACAGGAACTTTAAATATTAGTCTGTAAAGGTTTAGTTTTGCACATGTTTCTGAAGGTTTACAACTATTTTTGAAACTTTTACAAACAATGGCACAAAGGCAATGCTACTATAATGAATTTTGATAGAAAGCAGTTGAAAAATTGAACAAGCCTATCTAAAGTAGAATTAGCAAGATACTAGATATTTATCAAAATGAGGAATCCAGATTATGGAACCATAATCTGAAAGTAAAATGCTGAAAAGCCATTACAAGCCAGGGTGACTATTTTTTGTCTTTAACTGCAAAGTGCTATGGAGGGAATGTCAGCTATTCAACTCAAATGAGCTCTCCATTGCTTCTGGTACCCCAGTTTTGAGGTATACTGCTTACTGACACCTGAATCAAGTGGGGCTTTTTGTCAGGACACCAATGGCCTGATCTCACTTGCTCCAGGTCAATGTGAGCTAGGGTTTTGTTTCTGAGAAATCATATGATTTCCGTACTTTTTGTACTCCCAGGAATTATATTTTGTTCCTGGGAATGACATGGGGCTTAAATAATCTGAAGTATCTAGTTTTGATTTATCTAAGGATTTTGACTTCTGATATAATTTTTAGCTGACCGCACTGTTGTAATTTGCAATCGTTAACCCTGAATTCTTTGTAGGGATATATGTCCATTTGAGCCCCTAACAGTGGGTTAAGACCAATAAGTGAAAGAATAATGTGCACGCCCAGGTAAGGTTGTGGAGAATGTTTGCACCTTGTTGGAGGATATTTGTTGTCCTATTTGTCCTGATCAGTTCCTATCTGTCTGTCGAACATTGCTTGTTTTCTAAAATTATTTAGTTTTTAAAGGAACATGGTTTTGTTGTCTACCAGCACAACTAATTCGATGAAGTTTGATACCTTGATTAGATATCTACCATATCAAGATATTAATCCCATTGAGTATATATCTGGGGTGTTGTAATTCTATAGAGCAGTTTCAGTTCACTTGCCCTCTTCCAGAACACTTCTGGGACTAAAAATGCTGTGGTGGTGGTGGATTGGTATTTATTTTCCCAAGATCTCATAAACAGCCTTGTGAACACTAACAGTTTGTTGTGATAGCTGTAATGCTATCAAGGGTGTACCCTATATTAAACTCTTCATAAATATCTTTTGCTACATCACTTTTGAACTTCCATGCTTTTATGAACATAAATCGTAATGAATTTTTTATTATTTCTTTAGTAATATTTTTAAGTTGTTTTGTTCTTATACCAAACTTTATTTGAATTGATTTGGTAGTTTTTAAAAAAATCAGTAAAAATGTGTTTGTTTATATCTTTAAATAAAAATGTTCACTTGACTGTCTTTCTCTCCATATCAATTTCAAGTTATTTTTTTAAATCACTACTTAAAAATTCATTTATTACAAATTTAATTATATTTTATTGTTTCTAGAGATTAGAAGAACAAATGAATGATTTAATTGAACTTCATCAAAATGAAATAGAGAATTTGAAGCAAGGCATAGCAGACATGGAAGAGAAAGTGCAATATCAGAGTGAAGAAAGACTGAGAGATGTTAGTGAGGTGTTGGACAACTGCCAAACGAGGGTATAATTGATTGTTAAATAATTATATTATCACATTAAATTTGAACTTTGTGTGTACATGGGTGGTTGAAAGGAAAAGAACTTTTTCCTTCTAAATTAAAAATTAAGGTTCTAGAAAGTTAATACATTTATTCATAAAAATGTGAGGAAGAACAATATCCTATTATGTGATACATCCTATCAAAATATCATGGTATTAAGGGATCATTGATTCATTTTTCCACCTGATATGTGTATTTCATCTTTTTTTAAATATTATTTATTAAGAGAGAATTATATATATATATATATATATATATATATATATATATATATGATACTTTTGTATTATTCCCTAAAATGTGAAGTATTATTTGTTTATTTTAGTTTTAATTTCTGTTAACCCTTAAAATTCTAGATAAAGTACTGGCATTTTTTTTTTGTAAGAAAATGTTAATTGAAATTGTTGGGTATTGTTTTCCTTTATGCCTTGCTTCCTCCAGTATATTTCGTGAAAGTAATGGAGAACTTAGAACTTTAGATCAAACATGTCCATTTTCAAATTTTTTTGAAAGAATTTTAAATTACTTTAAAAATCTTGAATAGTTATGGTTTTATCTTATTACATGAGTATTTATTACAGGCTTATTGTACAGATTTATATGAAAGGTAATAAAGCAAAAAATTCTGAGTTTTGTGTTTCTGCAAAATGATTATTTTTCTCCTGTTTTCCTTTTATCAGTATTATATTTTGCAACTAAAGATTAAAATGTATCTAATGAAAATTTTAATACTTTTCTGATATTTATTTTATATGTAATGATATTTTTTTACAAAACTTACGCTAATTTAATATGTGCCGATGGAAGAGAAATACATAATGGGAAATTTTACGTGTAAAACATTTTTCCTTGAATTAAAGTGACAAATGTTACTCTAATAATATTAATTGAAAAAGAATGAATAAATATATTTTTAAATTGGTGCAATCAGATGTATAGTAAAAAAAAGATACTCTTATATACTCAAGTGTAAAGTAAACACAAATTTAATATTACATAACATGTTCTCACTAAATTGCATATTAAAAAGGATTTTTTATTCAGGTATCACGGATGGAACATCAACAACATCAGCATTTTCAGCAGTTGGTATCTTTAGATTCATTAGATGGAACAAATGCTCGTGCTCTTGCCTTGAAACTCATTAATGTTGTCCTTACAGTTCTTCAAGTCATTCTTTTACTTGTGGCTACTGTTGCCAGTATATTAATGCCATTCATACAAACGAGGTAATAGCTTGATTCTTTTTTATCTTAGATTTCAATTTTCAAATAAAAAATATTTATTTATGTAAAAAAGCTCTTCATGTTTATTTGTACTGTGAAAGAATTTTTTTTTATACGCTTGAATCAAACTTAAAAACATCTTATATATTAAATTCATAAAAATAATTTATTATTGAATTAATTGTTTGAATAATTTGTATATAGAAAAAATTTTTGTACAGTGTTCATATGTTCTGTTTTTTTTTATCTTTAATTTTTAAATGCTTCCAATTGATTAACTCTTTAAAATCTTGCTGTAAATAAGATAAAAGCTTATCATTGTTATGAATTATTTGAATTATTGTTATATTTTAATTATTCTCTTTGCTCTTGAAGTTTTTGATAAAAACAAGGACATAGTTTCAATAATTCCTTTATATCCTGTTTTATAAATATATGTGGTACATGTCAATTTTTTGATTTAATAAATTTAATTCAACTTTTTGAATTCTCATATGCATCATTTCCCTGAGAGAATTTGGTGTTTTAATTCCAATAATATATCTTTTCACCTCAAAAAGATCTATTTTATTTATTGACTGAAAAATTTTGAAGCATGAAGTGAAATTATAGGAATAATATTTTTGTAAAACAAATAGTTCATTTTTTCATCGATTGAATTTATTCTTAGAAAAGTGGTAAATCAGTGAACCTTTATAAATTAGCCATTTTGATTCTGTTTCAAAATTACAAAAAGCTTTATATATTTTTAGGTTACGTATTATAACAACTGCAGGTTTCATCATGTCCATTGTTATGTTGTGTAAACAATGGCCAGAGCTACTGGACTGGGGCAGGCATTTAGTCGCACAACATATACAAACTTAGTAAAGATAAAAAACCATCCATTTAATGTAGGTTATTTTTGAAAAAATCAACATATCGGCAGTGAATTGCCAATTGTAATATTGTACTTCCATCAGCTTTGTTATTTTGAAATAGCTGCCACATGGATGTGAACCTGTTGGTGAAGTTTTATCTTTGTAAAAACATGTGCTGAGAGATGCTGTGATACAAACAATTGTATAATATTAGCCATGCTGGGCATTTAATAAAATCCTATCATTTTTATAGATATGCCATGAAAGAGATGGGTAGATATTTTAGCATGTGTATATTTGTGCCTATACTCAATGCATTCAGAAGTGTTAATTATTCATACAATTATCACCTGTGTAAGATATTGTCCATGCATCTATCCATTTAGTGATATTTTTCATGGACAAGATTTATTGTGATATGTTTTAGTTATGTGTTATGTAAGCACTTTTTTTTTTGGTCTGCTACGTAAGATGTTTTGTGCAGTATTTTTAATTTTATATAAAGTATTCTAATTTCATATTCATTACTAATTTACAAATGTCAATTGAGTTTTGTAATTGAGTATTTGGTTTTATTTATAAAGTAGATCTGTCTGAAGTAAAACTGCAACACAATGTAATACATCTTGTGCAATTTTTTTAAAATGTTGCTACATTGTAGGCTTTTTAAGTACTAAAATCAAAACTTAAAATCTATTTATTGTTTACTTAAAATTAAGGTTTTAAGTTTTGTTATTGTACTTAAGAAATTTTAAAATTTCTATAAATGTGCCAGATAAATCCTGGTACATTTTAATCTTATGATGTTTTTTGTTAATTTTATTTGGAAATGTAGAACTTAGAGAATATTTATTTTAAATCATTTTATAATGGTGTTATAATTTTAATATTAAACAATATATGTATTTTAAAATTCTGTGTACAGCAAGGTGTATAAAATAATATTTTATTTCATTCATGCTGATTAATTCAATTACTGTAATGTATCATAATATTTTCTGTCAAGATATATTACATTTATAGTGTAAGTATTCATTTCAATATCAGCATTTTAATGATATTGATTTATTTATTGAGTGAAAATTTTTAACCTAAAATTTTTTGTACTTCATCGAAATAGCCATTGAATGAATATAAAAGACTACACTTTGAAGTACACTTTTGACACTGATTCCTCGATTAATATTGTTTTAATTTCAATCACACACATTTTTTTGCTTTTTAATATAATTTTTGTTGTCCACCATCATGAAACAAAATATTTGAAATGTTTTTTAGGAGTACTCAAAACACAAATTGGCTTTATTGTCAAAATGACTTCAAAGTTCTTATATAATGTAATAAAATGTAAAGAATAGTTTTCAAATCCATTATTTTTTCAAGATCATTTTAACTTAACACAGTTTAAAATTATATCTTGTGAGGTTAAAAATTTGCTTCAAATTATGTAAACTTTTATATGCATGTCCATTTTTAAAAAATATTTTGTTAATTTAATAAAACTTGAGCTTTATGCTGTAGTAATAAAAATTGTTAAGACTATAGAGCTTTTTAATCGGTTTAATTAGTACTGAGCGCACAAATAAGCTTCTATTTTTATTTGCTTTAAAGATAAAAATTATTTCAATCATTTATTAGCAATGTACCACAAAATGCTATATTATTTGTCCTTATTTAATATTTTATGAATTAATACCAAAGGTAAAATATTTTTGAATCTGAGAACTGTGGACTATCAGCATTGTTAATTACACTTGGTGGGGAGGAAAAAATATGCTAATAAATTTTAAAACGTTTTTTTTTAAGAAATTTTATTATTTATTTATGAATTATTAGTAAATGCAAATCAGAGTGTAAATATATTATTTATGTATAGTAGAAATCAATTGCTTGCAAAACAATGTTCAGTCATTTTGTTTATAAGAAATTAACTACATTCAATACAATATCAAGTAAATTGGTTTGAATTTAATTATGAAAGGGAAGTTAAAAATTTTTGAATCAGGATGTGAATGTTTTTTGAGCTAAGTTTAACTCTGTCAAACTTAAAATGTAATCATTTTGTTACATCAACATTGAAAAAATGTAGTATAGTTAAATTGTAGTATTATACTTAAATCAAAATGCAGACAAATTGTCTCTGAAATTCTTTCATGAAAAAAACACATTAATTTTAAATATTTTTCAAAATGAAAGCTGTACTGAAACATAAATGAATGGAACATTGAATCGTGTATAAAAAAATGTAATTTGAGTAAGTTTTATTTTGAGTTAATAGTAAGATATTTTTTATCTGCAATGTAATTTTAGTACTGCAAGATTTTTTTAAAAAAAAAAATGCATATGAGAGAGAGCTTTGCTTGATTTGAGTTTTATTCCCTTTGTCATTCCCATCACTTTTGTAGAATTAATGAACAAATGTATTTGTGTAATTCAATTTTCATTGAAAGGAAATAAATTGAAATGTATGAGTAAATAGATTTGTGAAGAATTATCAAATATAATGTTTAATAGATTTTTTAATTTTGTCCTTCTATACTTTTTTTCTAAAATTTACATGCCATTTTGAAGATATTTTTCATTGAGAATAAGAAAACACACACATATTTTGTGCTTAAATTATTAATTTTCATTTGTACACTTGTAGTTTGAAATTGCTGTATGCTACATAAATGTTAGAAAGACAAGAAAATAAAAACTTATTGGTAGTATATTTTTAACTGCTTGGTGATAAAAAAAAAGTGGTATAAGTTTTTACATTAGTGAGAGTTTTAAGCTAGTGAGAGTCAATGAAGAAAGAAAAAAAATTCCTTATTAGTATTACATGTTTATTTACAATATAAAATGTGTGTTTGAATTGATGTGTGTTTTTATATAATTCTTTCAGTGTTATTTTATATCAAATATATTGAGATTTCTGTTTGTGATAAAATAATTTTTGTATCAGTTTTTTTTTATATTGGGAAATATGTGTTTTTTATCTATTTAAAAATGCTATGAATATTGTCAAAAGCATTTTCTGATTTATTCTCTTACATAAATGTAGCTCATTATACATTTGTTAATAATGTTTTTAACCAGTTTTTCAAAACTTATATTAAATCTGTGCTAGTTATATCAGGTTAAAAAATTTGCACAGGCTCATTAATTTGCATATTATGCAGAGTTTCTTTAAAATTAACAGAAGCAAAAAATTTCCAGTTAGTAGCGTATATATATAAGAATGGCAGTTTTTGTTTCTCACATTTTATGTGCAATTTTGTTTAGAAATCTTGATGCTGTTCTATGCAAGATTATTTTTATGAAATGTATATTTATCGATAAGCATGCATGTTGTTAAAACATCTAAAGACAAAAGTATTTTAGATTACAAATGCATGTATAAGTAAAATATTTCTGATATACAAATAATTAATAGAGAGAACAAATCTGTTTACTAATTTAGTTCATAAGTATTGTAAATAGATATTGAAAATTTTATTCAACTGAAATTAAAATGTTCACCTATATATTTCATTAGATTTTCAAATTATTTATATTTTTCTGATTTAGTCAGTGTTCAAAAGTAATGCATAATTGAAAAAAAAAGTAATTTAGTTTTTAAAAACTGTTTTCATCTTCGAGTAAATGCAAAATAAGCTACATAAAGTTTTTAAGAAACAGAAAGTAAAAACTAGTTACATTTTACAACCTAATTAATTCTCTGGTTGACATGAAATGTTAAATTTTTTATAGTTATGTAAAAATCATGATACATCTAAATTATAGTTAAAATTTAGCTGTAAAGTTACTCCATCATTTTGAAAGCCAACAATTTCTAAATATTCTTAAGATGTTACATTGCATTCTCTAGTATTGAAAGAAATAAGCTAATAATTTAAACATTCATCTTAAGTATGCGTAATTGACCGATTGATATATGATTTAGTGACATGAGTGACTGCTTAATACATGGTCTTACTATAGCTCCTTTAATAAGCAATCAGTTATGATATCACACCTGGATGTTGGATCATCATAATTTTTATCGCACATTCAGTTAAGAACAGACATTAATATTTTTTTTTTCTACATTTTTTGTGTGTGTATTTCTATGTATCAATCACTTACTCTTAGAAACCGGTTTGTTGATGATGATCAGTAAGAGTTTAGCTGTGTGTTCAACTATTTTATATTAGTCAGATTTTAAGAGTTATAAAGATTCTTCTGCTACAAATGATTTCCATTGTTATTAAAGTGTTGAAAATGTAAACATGAGCAAATTTGATACCTTTGAGGAAAAACTCATTGTTGAATTCAAAAAGAGGTAAGACAATCAATCTGGCATTTTTTTTTTAAATTGCTAGATAGTTTTATCTACCTACCATTATGAGGATGGTTAAAAAAGGATAAACTTTGTTAGTTTGTTGATAAAATTGATAGTGTGTGTGATTGATAAAAAACTTTTTTGAAATGTGTTAGTTATTGTTCTTTTTTTTTTAACTTTTTTTTTAAAAATCTATGTGATTATTGAATTTACTTGAACCATGTGTTGTGTAGCTTATAAATTTTAATATAGGAAAGCATTGTAGGCTCTGTTAAATGCAGCTCTTAACTAAATTTTTAAAATAATAATCTCATTAAAGTATAAATTTTGCTCTTTTTGTTTTCACTTTCAAATTTCTGTTAGGGTTTCCTAACTTTATTTTTATAAAAATTATAAATCTTAAAATTTAATACCTCTTTTTTTAATTTTAGTCATTCATCTTTTATTCTGGCTCCTTTTGCTTCCATGCAAAAATGCATCTCAGATTCTTTCTCTAAGTGATTGGGATTCTCTGAATTCTACTAGCTAAGTGCTCAATCTTAGCCAAGTGAGTTGAGATCATAGGAGGTTGGCTGGATGTATTTTGTGAGATATCTTTTTAACTAAAATTCTTTAAATAAAGCAAGCTAATGAATTTGCTTGAAGTAAAGAGAATTTTACCACTTTTCTCATTCTTACAAGTATGAAGAAGTTTTGTATCCCTTACTAAATTGTGTTTTAAACTCCCATAATTGAATTTTTGAAATTATCATTAGCTTATAGTAACTATAGAGTTGGGTAAATCAAAGTCAAACCTTCTTTTCAAGTCGAGAATATTTTCCCTAGAAAAATGCATTATTGTTCCTATGGTTTACACTCCTAATTTGGTAATTGCTAAATATGTACGTTGTTGTTTCTGATGGTGTCAGATTGAGGTCCAAAAAATTCATTAAAGCATAGGTCTAGTTTGTTATGCCTGTCATTAGCCATACCTTTGATCATCATACATTTGACGGTACAATTTGGCTCGTTCCACCCTAATTTAGAGGGAGAACACCTTGGTGTAGTCAGGAGCCTCCTACCTTTCTTTTCCTTCCACTAGCCTCCATGAGAGGACTTGCGGCTCTACAGCCATTTATAGTACCCCCATGCCGTAAAAGCACTGTACATTTGCAAACATCCAATGCCTTCTCTAGAATTCGAACCCAAGCCCTATAGCACAGCAGTCTGCGTCACTATACCAGATGGATGGCAAATATGTGCTTAATATATGTGGACCAATGGTGCCTTTAAATAGTTTCATTAAGTAGAAGATTGAAAGTTAAGTTGATCACATTAAGAAATTCTTTTCCACATCTCATTGTTTAAAATTGCATTAGCTATTTCCTCAATGCTTAATACAGCATTTGTTTAATTAACCAGAAAAATTCAATGAAACTTCTAAATTATAACATTGTGTTTGCATTATTAGAAATTAGTAATGCTATTATATGATAAAGTCTTCTGTTTGTATTATAGAATAGAGGAAATTGTCACCTATAACTTTTTATAAACCTTGATCTACGTGTAAAAAAAAAATGCCAGTAAATTCACACAATCTATCAATTATGAGTAAATGTATCAACTTCACATTTATGGAATTAATGTGAGGAAGTTTAGAAAACAAGGAAGGAATTGAAGAAGTTAGTGGAATTAAGGAAAATACTCGATTGTGTTTTTCAGTGTTGATTGGTCATTCCAATTATCTAAAATTATGCACACCAACACTTTTACTGAAATTTTATAAATTTATCTTTGCATTTTACCAAATGTTCACATTAAAAGCCACCATAAAATTTTACATTTTCAAGTATGCATTACTTTTAGGTGCACTTTCACCAAAAAAATTTTTTTCATGCAAATTTGTAGCGTTAAAAAAATTCAGAAGATGCAAGAAAACTAAGACAAAATTGCTCATTAAAAAAACATAAATTAGTATAAGGTGTTATTGTAGAGCTTTAATTTTCCCTTTCTGAGCTTTAAATTATAATTTATTATATTTTACTTTTTATTCCGAAATGTTCACCATTATTAAATTATTAAAAAGATAAAAATCTTCAATTTTTTACTGTTTATATTACCTTTTCTTCTCTTATAAAGACTTATGAAAGATTGTTAAAAAAATTTATTTTCATTAAAAAAAATTTTCATTTGTACTGACTAAATTTATATCACAAAAGTATTGGAAATTTTTTAGATCAATTGTAAATCAAAGACATTAACTGCTTGCATTAAGCATACTCAATAAATTATTTTTTATACTGTATCTTTATGGAATCTTATCTTCTTGATTTGATTTTAAATTTTTCTGTGTTTTTTTTTGGAGGTAAAAAAATCAGCTGCATTCAGGTATAATCAACCATATTTTTATGCTGGTGTTCTCTTTTAAATTTATTACTGTTTTTAAAAGTTATTTTTGCTTTGAAACTATCATCTAATAAATTTGTATTTAATCTTCTGACCGTTTAATTTTACGAGATCCGAGTGTTTTTCTCCTCCTGTTTATTTCTATCACATTTATTTTTTTTAAATTGCATCTTGTTTTTAGGTATATGATAAGTTTTATATAATTTATGAAGATATTTCTACAGTATTATTTTAAATATAAATTCCATACTGATCTAATACTTAAAGTTCCTATTCTTCTAATGTAAAATAAATGTATGTGAAATTTTTAATTGTAAAATTGATGTTTATTTTTCAAGTAAATGTGCTTATTGTGCGCAAGTTTTTATTGAATTGCATTTCATCAAACTTTAATAGTTTCAAGTAAATGAAAGAACAAAATTAATTTTTTTGAGTTCATTTTTGCGTGTGTATTATAATTTGCAGTTTTAAGATAATTTTCTGTTATTCTATTTATTAAAATTTTCATGTATTTACTAAAATATTATTCTTATTTCAGTTAAAAAAAATTGATAAAATAACTTTAATTGTATTTTCATGTATAGTAAAATTTTAATTTACCTTTGAAATAATGGCATTGTTTTCCATGTCAGTTTCTTATTTTTGAAACTACCTTGACATTGTATTTAATTTACGTTTTCTTGAAGTGTTGTTCCTAATTGCTTTACTTAAGCTAAATTCATTATTCTATCACATAAAAAAGTGTTTCAATATAAGTATTTGTGTATTTCACACATGTACTAATATGTTACAGATATTTTACAAATTAATATGTAACACATTCTAATTTTCCCGAAGTCTGATTTTTTTTTCTTCAGTTTTTTGATTTAAAAATATTTTTTTATTTTAAATTAATTTTTAAAAATTAAATAGAGAATTCGATTAAAAATGTTTTTTCATGCATAAAAAAGTTTTAAAGTGAGGAACGTCTTTTTAATAAAATTTTAAGACAGAAAAGTTATGATTTAAATTTTTATTATATGGAAATAGCTTATTATTTCTTTAATTTCATTGAATTATTGATTGAGTGAAAGTTAAGGTGTATTTTATCAACATTCCATGTCTTATTTATGCATTAAATTATCTAATAATTTAATTGGGTTTCCCCTTTATACAAAGGATCCATACTTTGTAGATAGTTCATGGTTTATTTTTAAATTTTCCTCTTTTTTTCCCCTTATTATTATTCTGAAGTTTTTGTAGTATTTTAATCAAAGCACATTTTCATCGTTGTCCTTTATACTCTGATTGTTGTAACAAATTTCTGCATTTGTATTATTCTTAGCTGCTAACTACAGTGTTTTTATTTATGCACTTTTTGTTTAATTGATTTTGGAACATGTGGCGAGGATGATAAGTGATCATGAATGTTTGTGGCATATTATATTAAACATGTCATTTATAAAAATGCAACATTTCGATAATTTTTTTTTGCTCAAATTTTTCAAATATTTATGATTCCATATTTTCCTTATTGTACTACTTGAGCTAAAAACAGCATGTGCTTTTTATGTCAGTTGCTTATGCAGTACTTCATAAACATTCAGAAAATGTTAGAATTCAGTAACTTGTCAAATCTATAAGTGGAGAAAATAATTTTAGATTAATAATAAAAAAAATTTATTTACTTTTATATTTTTATCATTTAAAAAAAAAGTAATGTTCTCAGATTATAGTTTTTTGAAAATTAAAATCAATTAGGATTCTTTCAAATTATAAGAACTGATTGCAAAAAATCATTTTGCAGAATTACTTTATTAAATTTGACATTTTGCCTTTAAAACAAGATCTGCCAATCACAATCAATGGATCTTGTAATTTTGAGTCATGGTCATTGATACAATCAATACCTGAGCTGGCACCCACCCCACTTTTCACATTAACATGATATGAATTACTTTTTTATAGTAAATTTATTATTTCAGTTGCAATCATGTTGTAGAAGGAAATATATATTTTTTGTTTCTTGAGTAGCTTTTAAAAGATAATTTGGAAAATGTTGATTAAATTACATTAAAATGTCCTTTTATTTTTTGAATATTAAAAACTAAATTCAGAAAAAAACCTATTTTTATTATTATTTATGTTTTTTTTTTTCTAAACTAAATATCCCCCCCACACCAAATTTTTTATTAGGGAATTTAATCAATTATGTGGCTGTTTTCCTTTCACTAGTTTTGTATTGTGATACTGCTTTTCATTTTTTGCATTGTTTCTTATCATCCACATTTTTTAATTACAGTATTTTTTTTGTGTTGAGTAAATTAACTGTATTAATAATTACAGTAATCATTCTTGTACTTAATATTTCTGTTTTATAAGTAATATGTGTAGTAATTAATTGTAACATTGCAGGAGCATTTGAAATAAATATGTTTTGTTATTATATTGAATGACTCACATAATATGTAAAAGTTTACATTACAAATTAAATTTAAATGAATAAACAATTAAGCATGTTATCCAGATTTATTCTGGATCTCACTTTGAGCTCTGCACAAAAGTTGAAGGGGGGAGGATGACATACATGTATATCACTGATAGTTTGTAGGTTTTTCCCAAATTTTATTTCTTCCATAACAAGAATTTTTAAAAAATATTTGATGATTTATCCATAAATAAACGAATCTTTACCATAAAATCTATCTTGAATAAACTCATGTTTTCAAATGTGATAAAACTTTCAATTTCAAATACTTTGACAAAAAGAGGGGGTTTTTTTTCTTTAAAAAAATACTTTCATTTTCTTTCTGACTAAGAATACTCAGTTGTGCCTGAAATTCTGATGCAATTATAAAATAGATATAATTGAAAACTATTTAATCAAATTTATATAAAATTAAATTTACTTAAAAAAGTTTCTTTTTACCTTTAAATTTGACATAGTGCATCTTTTACTCAAAATTATCACTTTTTGACTTCCAACGTTCTTCAAGTCTCATTGGTCAATCATCCATCGATGTACGCACTATCTCTACAGGAATTTCTATCGTTGCTTTCCTTGAAGAACATTCAAGACTGTTCTAATTGGGATGTCGGTTTTGGCCTCCAATACTGACCACAATTTAGAGTCGAGTGAATTAAAATCCAGTCCGCTGGAAGACCAATCTTCGAGCTATTAAGTCGGCCCATTTTCTTTCAACCACCACCGGGTCTTCTTCGCCTTATGAGTAGGAGCAGAGTCCTTTGAAAACTTCAATAATTTCCACTGACCAAACTTCAACATTTTCCATAAGTTTACATTCAGGGTCTACAAGTTGGTTCTAAAATAGTATCTTCATAAACTTTTGCCATGGTCCACACTCCTTTCTGGCAAATGCCTTCGTACCTAACACCCCACCTAACTTGCGGAAGCTGGATGATCAGCTCTCTAGCTTTCTTTCTGTGTACACATTCTAGCTTTCTGTATGTCATTCTGGCAATTGAAAGATTTTTCGTTGCCATAGCTTTTCTCGACGGTAAACAGAATTCTACGGTCATTATGAGTAACAAACTTTAATAAGCTATAAATATTATTACCAATTGTTAATTTGTTCAAAGCTGGATACAGCGCCGGGTACATCACATCCGGTAAGTGTAAATCCTTGAAACAAAACAAGGGGGAAGGTTACAACAATTTTCTGGTGTTAATAATCATCGCCAAGGGACGACGAATTGGGGTTTTAATAGAGCGAGCCACCGCTTTAATTTCTTCGTAAGAAAATTTCCAGTCATTTTTTGATAACCTCTTAATCTAATGTCGTTTCCTATCCGATGGATTGTTCTTTTTGACACATTGCTCTGTTTAGTAAGAGTCTTGTTTCGACAAGTATTTTGACCAGTTCTCACCCTGGCTGTTTTGAGGGGAACTTCTGGTTTTTTCACCAAGCATGTAGATGACCACATCTAGTACAGTTTGCAATGCAGTTGGTCTCGTTGGTTCGATAAGGGAATAATAATCTTTTGATGTCTAAATGTTTAAGAGTCTTAAAAATCCCTTACAGTCACTTTCTCTTCTCTTCTTTTCTTTTGGATGCACAGAAGTATCTGCTGCACGCTAAGTATTCGACTTTTATTCTATTATGACCACATTTAGAACAACATACTTGAAAGGCTACAATTATCTGAAGAATATTGCAGACGATCTGTAACAAAATTTAAAATCGTTTGCTGCGTTTGAGTCACAGCAGACGATCTCAAAATTTTGTATCAAAATTTATGGTACGGTTAGGTATGTAAAGCATTACTATAAAATTTCCCTCACATCGTCTGCCCATACTGAATATGAGGTTGCCAATGAGTTGTTGCCCATTCATCTTGTATCGCCAATCGAACCTCTAAAATAATTACTGGAGGTAAATTACGTGCTGCCCATACATGCTCGACGTACATGTTAATTCATGTATTCAATATATTCTCTCTCCAACAGCTACTGTGCGATGAGGAGCTGGCGCATAAAAAGTAATTGCGGATCCGTAGTGTCTAAGACACGCACGTACAGAAAGAGAATTTCGTTTCAAAAATGGACCCGGGTGATTGAATTTCCATTGAAGGTGAGAAGGTCTGTACGGCAACCAGTATTTTGGGTTCCCAAATGAGAACATCTCGACTTGCAAACCGAACCATTTCGATGATGTTGGAAGGGTTATTGCGCTACTCAGACTAAATCCGTTCTCGTCCGTATGGAGTGCTCAACCCCATTGATTATTTGTTCATTTCTAATGTTCCCGGCGCCACAAAAAAACCCGCCTTCTCCGATTAACTATTAAACTTAAACATTGTATAGGTCGTCGTGGCAAACAGACCACCACTGTGTTGCCATCTGGGTACGGTAAAACGCGATATCGCCAATCAGTTATCCAATTGCCGGTATTGTGTGCCTAGCGATTTCTCCCGCTTGTTCCTTCTGGCTTGTCTGGCAGTATACCGGTCATCCACTGGCGGGGTTGCTCGTAGTCGACCAGCACTGAGCCGTCGGCAGGACCGGCTCTAGCAGTTTTGCCGCCCTGGACGGAAATGGAAAATGCCACTCCTCTCTCCAAAGCAAAAAATTATGTTTAAAAGAAATAAATTGTTCACATAGATACACACCTATAATACTTGAATAATTCTTGTGAACAAAAAGTCAGCATAAATATATTGTTACGTAGATCCGGATTCGAGGATTTTATGCAAAACAATCACAAAGAAAATAAACAGTTCTTTAAGAGCGATGTGAATTTATTATCGAAAATTCAATCCTTTAAATACAGGATTCAACAGCAATATTCACAGGGTAAATATACGAAGGTCTTCACACCTTCAACAGCAATCAAACACAATAACCAGTGTTCAAAAATACACGTACGTAAAGATTATTCACACAAACACAGCCCAGCTAATCGCTAGTCAAAACAATCCTCACTACTCGCTGGCTTAATCAAGACTCATCGCCGTACAGGCGAGCACCTTCTTTTATAGGCGCGACAGAAACTTCCAGAAATATAACCGCTCGTGTCATTGAACGTGACACTAGTGGAGAGATCTACTACTTTCTAGTAGATTCCAGAGGGTTCCGAACTCGCCAACTTGGTCGCCAAAAATGATGCCAACTTGGCTCTACCGCCAAGATTTCGCCAAGTTCTCAATTAATCGCCAATATAACGTAAGGGGCGGCACTGCTTGTGAATAGTACAATTTTAACATGAAATAAATATAACATAGAGTAATATAAATGCATTAAACACTCAAATATAAATTATTTACACAAAATTCGTAACACTGCCCCCTCCTCAAAGACTGCACGTCCCGGGCAATACAATCCTTGAGTAACAGGCATCTATTTACAGCTACAAACTATTCACATAATAATCACATAAAGTAACAAATGTGTTCCACAGCATATACAATACAAATAAATTCCAAGCACATGAAGAGATGTAAACATAAATTCCAATATTAAAATAAAATAAAGGTATTAGAAAAGAGAAATAATTTACATTATTTACAAAATAATTAATGACCATGGTCTGTACTTAAGGATCTTATTCATCTTGGCCAAGATAAGGGGCTAGCCTATTACCTTCGTTTTTGAGTGTGGTGATTTCTGTATCCGCACCACAAAATCATTCAGTCTTTTTAGGACTGTGTAAGGACCTTCCCAGTTCGTCTGTAGCTTCGGAGAGAGTCCTTTGCGACGTTTCGGATTCCATAACCACACTTTTTCGCCTTCGTGGAAGTCGTGTCCGGTTGCTTTTGCATCGTATCGGGTCTTCATCTTCTCGGAAGCCATGCCGATTCTTTCCCTAGCCAGATGATGCATTTCCTCCATCCGTGCCTGGAGATTCTCGATATACTCCTCAGGTGCCAAGGGTGCATCTGGTGGCCGGCTGAACAGAAGATCTGCAGGCAGACGAAGATCACGTCCAAAGAGCATTTGGGAGGGGGAATAGCCGGTGGTCTCATGAACGGCACTCCTATAGGCAAGCAGGAAAAAAGGCAATTTCTTGTCCCAGTCCTGTTGATTACTGGATACCAGGAGAGAGGCTATTCAGGATAGTCCAATTGAACCTCTCTACGATGCCGTCAGACTGAGGATGCAAAGCTGTTGTCCTGGTTTTGTCGATGGCGAGTATTTCACACAGTCTCTTGCAAACTGCAGAATCGAAGTTTCGCCCCTGATCGGAGTGCAGTTGTAGAGGGACCCCGAATCGTGAGATCCAGTGTTGAACTAAAGCCTCTGCAACAGTTGAGGCCTCTTGGTCGGGAATAAGATAGGCTTCAGGCTACTTAGAGAAGTAATCAATGACAACCAGGATGTTGTTGTTGCCATCTGACGATCTTGGAAGTAAGCCTAGGATGTCAAAAGCTATTCGTTCGAAAGGCGCTCCCACATCATACAGCTGCAGTCTTCCTCTAGTGCGTTTCCTGGGACCTTTGCGTGCAGCACAGGGATCACATATGCGACAACACTTTCCCCCGTCACTACGCACATTATTCCAGTAGAAGCACTCACGAACTTTTTGTAAGGTCTTCATAACACCAAAATGACCTCCAGTTGGACTGACATGCAGTTCCTTAAGAACTGTTGAAATTCTTGTCTTTGGAAGTATTAATTGCCACCTGAATGTTTTTCCGTCGTCAGACTCCCATTTTCGATATAAAACACCATTTCTCAGATGGAGAGATTCCCAAAGAGCCCAATAACGCTTTGTTGTAGGATGGAAAGAGGCAATATCTTGCCAGCTGGGCTTTTCGTCAGATGACTCTTTGAATTCTATGATTGGTTTTATTTCAGGATCAGCCAGTTGATCTTTTCGGATGCTCTCATCACTCCACGGGTCCAATGCCGATGTTGATTGCGCTGTAATTTGGCGGACTATTTGATCTTTTACGCAAAATTTCTTTTCAATTCTCGAGCAGTATTTGAAACTCTCAGGACAAGGTCTTCTGGAAAGGGCGTGTACATTTCCATGTGCTGATCCTTTTCTGTAGCGAAGTTCCACATCATACTCCTGCAGTCTCTGTATCCACCTAGCTATTTGGTCTTCTGGATTTTTAAAATTCAGTAGCCAGGTCAATGATGCATGATCTGTTCGCAGCAGGAACCTTCGACCATAGATGTAAGGGCGGAAGTGCTCCACGGCTTTTACGATAGCGAGCAGTTCCTTCCTGGTCACGAAATAATTTCTTTCTGGTTTGAACAGACACTTGCTAAAATAGGCGATGACACGCTCCTGACCATCTATCTCTTGAGAAAATACAGCTCCAATGCTCCCATGACTTACATCTGTATCCACAATAAATTGTTTCCCAATTTCAGGATATGCCAGGATAGGAGCAGATGTTAGTGCGTCCTTAAGTTTATTAAAGGCATTGTTACAATCAACCGTCCAGGTGAATTTCTGTTTTGTCTCGGTCAGTTTATGCAGTGGTCTGGCGTTCGTTGAGAAATTTTTTCACGAATTTCCGGTAATACGTGCATAAGCCCAAGAAACTCCGGAGCTGGTGAATGTCCGTCGGGCAGTTCCATTTTTTCACAGCTGAGATCTCATCTGGGTTTGTTCGTACACCTTCTGCCGAAATGATGTGTCCGAGATAGGTGACCTCGCGCCGGAATAGGTGGCACTTGAATGGACTTAATTTCAGGTTAGCTTCTTTCAGCTTTTGTAGCACACGTCTGATATTTTTCAGATGTTCTTCAAAAGAGCGCCCCATGATGATAATGTCATCGAGATAAACCAGGCAGGCCTCGTGTTAAAGTCCTCCGAGGACTGTTTCCGTAAGGCGCTCGAAAGTTGCAGGTGCATTGCACAAGCCAAAAGGCACAACCTTAAATTGCCACAATCCTTGTCCCGTGGTGAAGGCAGTTTTCTCTTTATCGTCAGGCTGGAGTTCTACCTGCCAATATCTGCTCTTGAGATCTAGGGTAGAAAACCAGGTATTGTCGGCAAGTGTGTCCAGCGGGTCATCTATCCTTGGCAAAGGATAGCTGTCCTTCTTGGTGACGTCATTCAACCGATAATAGCCAACACAGAATCTGGGTGAGCCATCTTTCTTCCTGACCAAGACGATGGGAGATGCCCAAGGACTTGACGATGGCTCAATAACATCATTATTTTTCATGTCCTTAATGAGTTTATGGACTTCCTGCTTAGCGAACGGTAGTCGTCGGGATGCTGCTTAATAGGAAATGCTCTCCCGTTTCGATTCGGTGTTTCGCTAGTCTTGTTCTTCCAAAGTCCTCAGATGTTTTTGAAAATAGGGGCTCTAAAATTCTTTAATCAACCCTCCTGCAGCACATCTTTGTTTCGCGTCCAAGTCCATGTTTTGTTGTAAATCCTTGACTAGATTCTCTGAAGAAAGGTTTTGGATGTTGCACTTCCGGTCTACACAAGTGACAGGAGCACAAGCTGCTATTACCTCTCCTTCCTGGGTAGTTCTCGTCCTATCACTGATGTTTGCAATTCTCACTGGGATGACTGAATTCGAGAGGTCTACTACCGACGAGGCTATCAGTACTCCTGCTTTCAAACTGCCTGGGTCAGGATAATCAATTGCGCCGAATCGGAATTTACTATTTTATGCTACTAAACCGGGTATTATACATTCAGTTCTTGGCGATAATGAGCGTTTGGTTTTTGACGTGAAACGTCTTTAAAATCGCGCCGAAACATACGGGTACCAGGTTCAAAAAGTGGACCGTAACGAAAAGGTCTATATCATCGTACCTTAATAATTACAAAACTATTAGTCCTAGAAACAAAAATATGGTGTGAATATTTCACTTATATAGTCACCTCGCTGTTATGACCTTGAGTCTGGGTCGAGCGGAGCGGCGGGGGAGGGGTACTGCGTTAACTGTGCGAAATCGGCGCTCTCGCTCGTTTCTATTTAGTGTAACTCGTGACTCCGACTTGATAGCGCGGTGATTCTTTCGTGTGTTTATCAAGATTATTGAAACCTATTGATTCATACAAAAATAAGTGTAATTTAGACAGTATTTATATTAAAAATAACCAGAAAGTGATAAAAAAATATATAAACATTTGCTATGTCGGCCTCAGCTCGTGCAAGAGCCAGCCAGAAATATAAATCACGGCTATCGTTGGAAAGAGGGGGCTATGGGCCACACACAGGTACCCCAATGTCCGGCGCCGAGCGAGCGAGACGGTTTCGGGAACGTCGCAAAGCCGACGCCGCGAGGAACTTTTCTGCTGCCGCCAACCTCGCGAGCACCTCTAACACTGGAATACCTGTACTTATGGACGTAACGAATGAACAGACTGCCGCCAACCTCGCGAGCACCTCTACCACTGGAATACCTGTACTTATGGACGTAACGAAAGAACGGACAATCGATATATCTATTGGATCTGCCACAGAACTGAGAGATCTTAATATCAGTAGAAGTGAAGCAATGCAAAATCATTGGCGTTCAGCGGACAAATGCTTCAAAACGGTATTTGAAGCCAATCCGTTTAGTTTATGTTGAACCTCAGCCGTCAACCTCAACAAGAATTCGGAAGAGAGTGCGCCTTTGGCTGGAGTTTCCACATCCAAGCATGGGCCAACTATGTAGAGTAAAAGAGAAGCCCCACGTTATGTGCAAACGTGATGTGTTAGATTTAAAGTGGACACCTATTGTGACCAGAGCCGCCTACATACCTCTCGGTGGGAATATCAAGTGTAGTCGTAACCAGTTTCCGGTTGTGTCCGCAAGCGCGATCACCATTCATAAATCGCAAGGTGGCATATTCGATGAAGTCGTTTTCAACTACGATAAGTCACAACAGATACAGCTTGTGTACGTTGCGCTGAGTAGAGTAACATCGATTGACGATCTGTATCTCACCAATGATAAAGAAGATTTTAAATTTTATCACGGGTGAGGCAGCATGGCGCCAACGGTGAAAGATATTCGCGACGAGTACAATCGGATGGCCAATCATCGCCTTCCCACGTTGTCAATGAAAGCAAGAGCTTTCTTTAAGCGAGACGTCCTAGCCGAACGCAATGAAGACCAGGGTGGCTACCTACATCGACGACGGCAATTAATTTTGATCGTATCTGCTTTCAATGCACAAAGTTTGGTTGCCCATGCAGGAGATATGGAAAGCGATAATATATTGATGAACTCCGATTATATGGTAATTAGAGAGACTTGGATGAATTGCGCGAATACTGTGATGATCAATGGCTTCGAACTAAGAGCAAGTAATAACACCGCACTTGAACATCATACACATTGTCCGTCTACCTCATCTGAATTTCCGGTGCGAGTTTCTGCAGCCGGAGGTTCTGCAATCTACAGAAACCTACAAAGCTCCACGAACTGTAGCGAAATCATAGTAAATGCCAACAAGTCATGCGGAAATTCAGTCTTGAGAAAACATAATGTCGGAGACATATGCTTGGTGGACGATAAAGTCGAAGATCTTACGCTGTTTATCCTCGGTGCCGTATATATACATCCTAAGGCGTCGGCTGAAGCTGTTAAGATATGTCTTTATCAATCACTCCTGCCATATTCAGCAAACTTAACAAAATTAATACCGAACTCTCAGCCAGACTTGGAGACTCCAATCGTTCTATGCGGCGATTTCAATTGCGATCCACAACAGAACAGCTATCTTGTTGAGTTCATGAGGAATGAATTCGGCCTTAACTACGTACAAACATCACCGACAACATTAGGCAATACCACTATAAATTGTACATTCACCAGAAATATTAATGTTGACATTATGCCGTATGTTTCTTATTTCACATATCACAGACCTATGTTAAATAAAATCGTTGTCGAATATTAATTGTAATAATAATTTATGTTTCTATTATGTATCTGTTCTTTTTTATTAAAATACTTAAAACACCGTCAATCCTGTTTTTATTTATTTCAATCTTTTACTTTAAAAGCGATTCGCTAACATAGACGTTTCACGTGAAAACCAACGGCTGTGTGCCCCAGCACAGCCCCACCCGATTTTTTGCTATAATTTTCTGGTTGGATTCAAATTGAGTTGGTAAGCCAAAAAGAGTGATGTCTTCAGATTTTGAATGCATATTGCTATTTTCAAAGTCCAATTTAAAGTTATTGTTCTTCAGAAAATCCAGTCCAAGATTACAGGGGTCGGTGATATCTGCTATATATGCCGTATGGTAATAGTAAATGTTTCCAACCTTAGGGTGATGTTATCTTTCCCATGAACCTGAATCTTGTCACCCGTCACTGTTTGCAAGGAAACGCAAGGTGGCGTCGAGATAATACTAACTTGTGAGTTTTGAGCCAAGTCTTTTCTAATTATAGACACATTGACTCCAGTATCAACAACCATACGGCACGAGATGTTATTAATGTCCCTTGTCACCACCATTTACTGCCGTAATCTGAAGAATTTTGTAATGGGGCTTTTCATTATCTGGCAACCTCCGCCCCGCGAGATTACCATATATTAGTTTTCCTGTTTGGAAGAAGAGACGGTGTTCTCATCCTTCCTTGATCGGGGACTGTTTCTTCTCAGGTGTCCAGTTCCACCGCATCCCCAGCACTTGAAGTTGCGTTTCTCTAGGTTCTGACGTTTAGCCTTAAAAGCTTGGAATTCATCTCTTAATTTCTCAATGTCATTTCTCCATGGAGATTCACAGGGAGCATCTAAGGTCACTCTAGCTCCTCGGATGGATTGGTGGTCTCGGTGACTAGCTTGAGTGGCGGCCTCCAATTTCAGGGCATATAACAGAGCAGATTTAAAATCTTGCACATCTACCATTCTCACGGCCTTCTGGATTTCCCCCATCTTTAAGGCCGTCCACGAAATACTGTAAGGAGATTGTTTCTCGCACAGTTGCTGGGTGGTCAGAGAAAGCCAAGTTGGCGAGCCTTTCTACTTCGGTGGCATACTCCTGCAAGCTTTCTCCGGTTTTCTGGAGTCTTGTTTTCATTTGCAGGCGTGCGTAGTCCTTGGAGTATTTTTGGCTGAACCGAAGATCCAGAGCATTATACAAGGAGTTCAAATTCAGTCGCTTTGGGTCGGGAAGAGTCTGCAGTATTTCAGCAGCTTCTCATCTAAGAGATGCTGCTAGCTGACATGCTCTCCCTCCTTCAGTCCATCAATTGGCTTCCGAAATTATGGAAAATTGCGTCTTGTATACTTCCCAGTTCGTTTCTCCGCCATAGGTCGACAATTTCACTGGACCTGTAAAAGCAGTCACAGGCACTGGAGAAGCAAGCACAGGTTCTGGAAAGGCAGACACAGGCACACTCTTGCTTTTCTTCTCATTTCCGCCACCTAGAAGCTTCTTCTCAAGATCTTCCATACAATGTGATATAAGGCTAAAATTTTCAGCTACTCCTTCAATTCTTTCCTCAACTTGCTCTTTAATCTTTTCTATTTCCTTTTCCATTTTCTCTTCAACTACTGTGATCTCTTCTTTCATTTTTCCCGCTGTTCTGCCTTCCACACTATTTATTTTCTTTTCTAGAGAATTCTTCAGTTCTTCTTGACATTTCTGTACATTTTCTAGACCTTTCTGCATATCTTGTTCAGTCTCGCCTTGGCCTTTCTAAATTCTCTCCTTTAACTCATTCTTAGTTTCTTCCTGGCTTCTCTGCATATGATCCAGACTTTTCTGCATTTCTTGCTGGCCTTTTTGCATTTCTTGCTTAGTTTCTTCTTGGCCTTTCTGCATTTCCTGCTTAGTCTCTTCTCAGCCATTTTTCAAGGCATGGATGCCTTCCAACAGAGCCTTCAGTTGCTCATCCATCGCTCTTGTTATTGGCATAAAATCCCACTTCTAACACCAAACTGTTACGTAGATCCGAATTCGAGGATTTTAATCAAAACAGTCACAAAGAAAATAAACAGTTCTTTAAGAGCGATGTGAATTTATTATCGAAAATTCAATCCTTTAAATACAGGATTCACAACAGCAATATTCACAGCGTAAATATACGAAGGTCTTCACACCTTCAACAGCAATCAAACACAATAACCAATGTTTAAAAATACACGTACATAAAGATTATTCACAAGCACAGCCGAGCTAATCGCTAGTCAAAATAATCCTCACTACTCGCTGGCTTAATCAAGACTCATCGCCGTACCGGCGAGCACCTTCTTTTATAGGCGTGACAGAAACTTCCAGAAATATAACCGCTCGTGTCATTGAACGTGACACTAGTGGAGAGATCTACTACTTTCTAGAAGATTCCAGAGGGTTCCGAACTCGCCAACATGGTCACCAATGATGCCAAAATGGTCGTCAAAGTCGCCAACTTGGTCGCCAAAAATGATGCCAACTTGGCTCTATCGCCTACTTGCGACTACTCTATCTACTGCTTGTGAATAGTACAATTTTAACATGAAATAAATATAACGTAGAGTAATATAAATGCATTCAACACTGAAATATAAATTATTTACAATATTTACACAAAGTTCGTAACAATATACATATTATTTTAAGCCATACAAAATAATTACAATTTAAGGATATAATTAGCTGCTATTATTTCAAATGAGTAAAATGTAAGAGAAGAAATCACCTATTTCAGCGAGCCAATTTCATCGAAAAAGTGTTTACTAATTGTAGGGATCCCAGACGTTTATTTTAACTTACAGAAAATTAACAAAATATTTTGTAACAAAATACATACATATATATATATATATATATATATATATATATATATATATATATATATATATTCAAATTTGACCCAAATGCCGCCTCGGGCAGGGGTCTGGATTGCTCGGCCCTAAAGCCGCTCTTAGCGTCGGGCAGCTATTCTTGTTGTGTGAACTCTCAAATCGTGCAACGATGCAGAGAGTAATCCCGATATCCGCAGCCACACTTCGATCTTCCTCTATCTTTCCATTGATTCGACCTCGTGTAAAATCATTCAGATGCCTCTCGTCTAACAATTTAATTCTTCGAACATTTACACTGAGAAAGCAACTCGACGTTGATTAAACTCAAATACGCAATCGCTTTCCAGGAAATCATGACCGGATCTATGTATGGGCTAAATGGTCTGCAGCCCAGGGCTCCTGGGTTCTAGGGACCCCGTTCCCCTTTGAAGATAACAAACAGAAAAAGATGCTTACTTATTGCTAAAAAAATACAAATCAAAACTAAAAAATCCGAAATACCATATCAAATTTATTTTTATTTTCGAGAGCAAGAGCAATTTACTTTTGTTTTTCCACCCTACCATCGAATACGCGGAAATTAATAATTAATAGACAGAGGCTCTATCATAGAGTGGAGTCGACGAGAATCAATCATTTATACAAACGTATTGGCAGTATTATTGTATCCATTTATTTTTGTGTAATAATAATTCTAAGTTACAATAATATACTGATTTGGTGCTGTGTCCTGTGCGTAATATCTGCAAATAAAACATACTTGGGTACCTACTTATTCAAGTTTCAAGTGAAAATGAAGTACCAATACAGATTTCTAAATTATTTAAGTAGGAAGATATTGAATTTATGATTAAGTATTTTCTGTGTTTTCAATTTTTCAAAGATTGAAAACATCAGAAGTTGACATAAATGTGTATGTTGTCTTAAAATTTGCGATGAGTAACTTAATTACTTCTATAGGATGGAAAAAATAACGATCATTTTATGTGGATTTTGGAGATTTCCCGCAAATGTTATGCATAAATGTAAAGTGATCTTGATTTTCGTAATAAATCGGGTTTTTTTTAAGTATAGGTAGTAACAGCATGTAATGGATGACAACGGAAAAACAGTATTTATTTAAAGTGGGGCAAATAATTCTAAATTTTTTTAAGTACCCCTTTAAACTGATGAGCCAATAAAAAATAATAATCAGCGTTTTAGGTTTCAGTGAGTATTGAAAAGGATTTTTTATTTATTTTTAATTAACTAGGTACTTTTTTAAAATTATCTCAGAAATATACTATATTGTTTTGTAAAAAAATTCTTAGAATGTTTTAAGTTTATTAAGCATAGTCGGTTGTGTTATCGTAATTTTATGACCTAAACTTTTAAATTTATTTTCAGGAAAATCAAGTGCTTAGTTAGCAATATAAATATGTCTGGCAAAAAATATAAAAGTGTAGCGGAGAAAATTACTGTTAAATCGAGAAAAAGAAAAAATTAAATGAGTCAAAATTTTAACTTTTCTTACAATGGAACAAAGTAACAAGAATATAAAAAACGCAGATACTTTAACAAGCGAAAGGGAAAGGAATTTATCCAAAGAAAACAGAGAAACATAATAATCAAATATTAATGATGAAAATATGCAAGATCTCGATGACCAGCAGCCTTCTGAAAAATATATTGTTCAGCCAGAGACATCAGTAATGCCCCGACCGAAAAGTGATTAAAAAATGTTGGGTTTGAGTTTGATAAATACGTTGACGTGGGTTCGTGACTAAAATCTATTATATCCTTTCACATGAAATGAGTTATTTTCAAATCCAAACAAGATTCTTATTTCAAGATCCAAACAATATATATTCTGTTTCGGTAAGAGAATACAAGGAACAAAAGAGATCATTTTTGAATAATCATTTAATTAAAAATGCTTAAATGCTGGAAAGATCTTGGCTGTGTTATTCAACTAGTAATTGTAGCGTTTTTTGTTTGGCCTGCAAACTTTTTCTAAAACAAATTCTCAATGCATAGCCGACTTTTCTGATTGGAAACACGTAAAAATGATTGGAAACAGTTGTTTAGAAAATCATAAAAATTCAATCTTAGTTTGGTTGACACGAAAAGAAAATGTCTGTTTTAGATAGACAGTTACAGGAGCAACTAAGAAAAGATACAGACTATTATCATAATATCTTCAAATGGGTTATTTTGGTAGTAAAGTCTTTCCCTATAAGAGATTTAGCAATCACAGGTACCGAGAAAGTTTTTGGTTCTTCTCATAATGGTAATTTTATGGGTACCCTAGAATTGAACAGCGAGAATTACAACCAAAATCGTTAATATCGTACTTATCAAAAACAATATATGAGCAAATAATTGAGATCATGGGCAAGCAAATCATTAAAACAATTTCAACTCAAATAAATAACGATGACACAAAGTACTTTTCAATTGTGATGGATTCAACACCAGATTTGTCCTACAATGACCGACTTGCTATTGTACTACGATATCGTTTTCGGGGGGAAACGTATGAAAGATGAGTCGTATTAATTAAGATTAGTAGTCATACTAATGCTTATTTAATTCTCTACAAGAATTTTTAGAAACAAATGGACAGCTATTGGATAATTGTAGAGGACAGTGATTTGGCAACGCTACTAATATATCCGGTCGATATAATGGTATGTAAGCTCTTCTAAAAGAAAAAAATAAATTCACACACACTCTTTATCTCTAATTCTGCTCCGTGTGCTGCCCATTCTTTTAATCTGGTTGCTGCAGAATCAATGAAGGTTGCAACTGAAATCGTGGATTTCTTTGGTTTAGTGTAACAAGTATATGTTTTCTTTTCTGCTTCAATGCATAGATGGGAATTTCTAAATCATGAAATTAAACTGAAATTTATCTTAAAAAGTTTAAGTCAGACCAGATGGTCTTGTCACTACGATGCTGTTGAAGCCTTAAAAGATAATTATGGTAATATCATGAATATTCTTTAGACATTTAGTGACAAAAAAAATAAGAAAATTGATTTTCGAAAAGAGGCAGTAAATTTATTTATTAAATTAACAAAACTCGAAACTGCCATTTTAATTATATTTTGGGAAGAAATTTTAGAAAGATTTAATTCAGTTAACAAAAAAATTATAGACTCCTGTTTTGGACATCTGTGGAGGGAATAAGTTAATTATGTCATTAAAAACATTTATAAGCAATGTACGACACGAATCAGATCAAAAACTAAAGGAGTATCAAGACGCAGCCCAAAAATTAAGTCCTAGAGTAGGAAAAGACTATATCGATGTGGACAAGAGACGAGTTATATCAAAATTTTCAGATAAATTCACAGAAAAAGCCGTGTACGGGATAGAAAAATTTAAGAGACACGCTAATTTTTGGGTTAGATAAGCTAATTCCCCATTTAAATAGAAGTCAAGTGTATGTGGAACATAATAAGAAATTAAAATTTTTAATGGATCTGCGCGATCAAAGTAAGGAGAACGTCGACCTGGAGAGCGTACGCGCTATTGATTAATATTCAGATGACGTAGACCAACATTTTGTAAATGAAGGTGTTGAATTCAAAGCTTATCTAAAACAAACTGAGCTAGAGTTCTATATTTGTAGTGATATGGCCAATATAACTTTTGAAAAGAATTTTGTTGACGTTTTTCCAAATTTGTATACCATTTTATACTTTATGCGTTCTCTGAAACTAAAATGTACTGTATAGAAAAAAAATATAGAACAATGACAAATACTAGGCTTAATTATTTATCACTTCTTTCTATTAATACTGATTTCACTAAAGACTTAAAATGAGATGAGCAAATAAAAGAATTTTCACCCCAAAGTGTAGAAAAGTTTTTTTTGTAAATTATGTAATTGTTTATAACGTATTTAGATTGTATGAAATAAAAAAACAACTTAAGTTTCATATATTTTAAATTTTTTCACACAGACTTTTTTTATAGGAAGAAGGCAAACATTTTAATCATTTAGGGGGCCTCCTAAATATTGTTAGCCCAGGGCCCCCAAAGATCACGGTCCGGCCCTGCAAGAAATGCTGAACTTACACCGCCGACATATTTTATTCTAATTTGATACTTCCCCATTACGTCTCGCAGCTTATATGTGAACTTGTAATCCCTTACCTTGCTCTAGTTAATCTTTTGAATTGACTTTTAGTCCGTTTGCTAATTTTTTAACTTCGTATTAAATTTTTGCACTCCACTAAAGATAACATAATTCAAATAACACAGCTGTAATAGTGCCATCTATTGAAGCCTGGCAAAGCGTTGGTTTCCAATGGGTTGTATTTTGATAGCTAAGCCATTTGCAGACAAGAGGGGAAGCCATTTCATTTGTGGCACCATTCAGTGGCGGCTTCCGCTATCATATTGTGACGTCTTCGGATGCTAAGTATTGCTGTGATTTTTTTGTCTAGAGTACCAGAGCCAAATTAATACTATAGGGCTCTTTTACATCCGACATAATCATAGGACATAGGTGCCTACGATTTTCGCATCCAGAAAATCTATTGACTCCAGCCGGGATCGAATCTGCCACCTTGGGCTTATGGGGAGGGCACGCTACATCACAGCCACCGAGCCAACAACATGGGAATAACAATAATTTCAGATGCAAAATATTCAAAACTAGTCCATTTTAGTTTTTCGTACACGGAGAAAAAAGAAATACTCAAAAATGATAACGTACTCATGCTTATTTTGAAATTAGTGTGTTTGTATCAGATTTTTGAGCGCAGGCCTTTCTCGAATTTAATACAGTAAATGTACTCAAACCCCCTAAAAACACTCTCAGACAAATTTAAAAGATATTCAGTATTACAGAAGCTCTTTTAATATTCTGGCTAAATATTTTAAAAATTGGGGTTCAACAACAAATTTAATTCTCTTAAATCTACCGGTCGGTAAATTCCTATTATTTCCCCCTTGGCGAAGATTTTTTTGATCCTCGCCAAAATGGCGCCAAAGCGCGATTTTCAAACTCCTACCGACGGAACAGGGAAAAGTATGATGTTCAAAGAATGATAAATTTTGATAACCATATGAATAAAAACAACTGAAATTGAACAGTTCAACGAAGCAAATGTAATGCAAACTAAAATTGAAAAAATTGGGAAAACTTACGTGCTTACGAAGGAACATCTTTCTCCATGGGAGGGTACAATGTGGTGATCGCACGGAGAAATTCCCGAAAAACATCATCAGCCATCGAATGCCCTCTCCGGCATCGCAACATATATTCTGCTAAATAGTGGTCGAATTCACCCTCCACATGCGCCGCATGGTTCCGTAATGATCTTTTTATCGCCAACCACGTCCCTTCGATTGAATTGGTGTGAGCTTCGGTTTCAGGGTCCTTTAAAGTCATACTGTGATTGTGACCCGCAAATGCTGATAACCTTCATGCAACAGGCAATTGTAGGCCTTCCAACAGTCCGAAATTATAACGGACCCTGGTACCACCCACTTCTTTATCACACTCAAAAGTTCCTCTTTCGTTCGATTTGGCACCACTCTAAAAAAACATTTATTCGAGTTCCTTTCAACTCCTCCAAACAACCATTGACCATTCACAGGCTTGCCCTTTCCATATTTACTTCATTTTACCAAATATGCTCTCATCAATTTCAACAATTTTCCCTTCACCACCGAGTGGTTCACTTCATTCAAAACCGCAACCATGCAGACCTCTCGGCAAAACATGTACCAGTCAACCACGGTATTTTTATTCACTCTCACATCTTTCACAGCAAACTCGTTCATTGACTTTCCAAAAAAATGACGCGTTGAAATAAAAATATCACACATATTTAAATGACTCTTATAGAACCACGTACCTTTTCTTATACTCTTGCAAACATCATGCGGATTCTCTCCTGCTTTCGTACGTCATATCCATTCATATCCATCAATCGTTCCCTTCCTTTCTCTCAGAACCATGTCTTTTCCAACTTTAGGACATTCATACCTGCTAGAAATTAAATTTTCACGCATACACAATTCAAGCAAATTCATTTGTCCCCTTTCTTCCAAAACAGCAAAAAAGCAATAGTTAAATGTTGCATACGGCGACTACTAAAACTTTACTATATACATATATGTACCCCCAAATAATCAAAAATATATCAATATTCTAAAATATTTTACTCTTCTATTTTTTGTTTACAATATTGTCAGGGCCGGCGCTAGGGGTGGGCAAGCCGGGCCCCTGCCCGGGGCGGCAACCTTAGGAGGAGGGAAATTGGCTGCAAAACTAACTAGTTTATGAATAAATTAAACCAAAATTACCCAAGGGTTCCTCGAGTCAAAATAAAAATTCGAAGAAAAAAATTAAAAATGTGTATGCAAAATATTCACGTTTTCTATGGAGTCCTAGAGTTTGTTTCTTTTTAACGAGTATTCATTAGTATTTAAAGCCGTATTTCCCAACGCTGGTTCCATGGGGGAAAGAAGAGGAGGCGATAAAGAAGAATTTTGGCATCCGGTTCCTTCTCTTTCAACTAATTTCGTACAACTCTTGCTGCTTTGTATGCGTGAATTCGGATAGTATTGAAAGAGATAGATTTTGGCAGAAATTAGTCTCAACAAAAGTAATGGAAAACACGGTCAAATTTTATGAATGGAAAGAAAGGGGCAGAATGACCATGAGAAAAAGACTTTTCGAAGAAAACTGAGGAAATCTTGTGTCAGTTTGACTTCCGAATTAGTTCTTTTAGCTTCCTGTGCTTATGCAGACAAAACAAAGTCGGAAAACCAAAAAGGTAACAATATTTTTATTTTCAAATTCTCTTTTAGATTTTTAAGGTTTAATGCCCAGGAATTTTAATCATTGCGTAAGATAAAGTGAAAAGAAAAATTATCTTGCGGCATTTATGATTTTTCTATTTTATTTATTTACTAGCCGTTACCTACCCGCTTCACTGGGTATTTCACGATGTTGTATATATGTACATATACTGTTTACATATATATTAATTATTGATATCTAGCATTAAGAATTCGATTGTATTGAAAAATACATTTATAGCTGTTACATTCTCGCCCCTTGATATAAAAGACCATAAATTATAATATCTAATTTCTATTTATATCTAAAATAGAAGTAGAAAGATTTTTTTCGTTCACTTAACCTAATAATCAAGTGGATTTCCACCAAAGCAACTTTCAGTGGCTCTCTACTCCCTTAAATAAACATGCGTGATAAATTTCTAGTCTAAATCTAACAGAGCAAAAACAGAATTTTTATCATCAATACCTCGTTGACAGCATTCTTAGCGGATTCCAATTTAACAAAAAAAAGCATGCAAACCAAATTTTATTAGTATAGTCTTAGCAGTTCAATAACAGGAATTTTGTCTATCAATACACCACAATATTTCTCCCCGCTTCCCCCTGGAGTTGATTTCCGTAAAATCCATTCTTAGTGGAACTCTATTCAACTAAAGAAAAGTGCTCAACAAATTTCAAGTAAATGAGTTAAATTCAAAAACAGGAATTTCTCTATAACACGCCTTAATCCCTCGCAACCCCACACCTTTGGAGTCCGTTTTCGCAAAAATCTTTGTAAAAGGAACTTTATTCGATGAACGGAAAATACCTTCTAATTTTCAAGCAGGTGGTTCTATTGGTTGAAAAGTGGAAATATTTATCTATTACGCCCCTGAATCCCCTCAGTGACCCTTGGGGATCCATTTTCCCCATAACTATTTTGTAGCGGATCTCTACACCATGAAAGGAATTCGCTTACCAAATTTTAAGACTGTACGACTAATAGTTTAAAAATGGAAATAATTATCTATAACGCCCCTTAAGGCCCCGCAACGCCACTTAGGAAACGATTTTCACAAAACCCATCTTATGACAGATCAGTACACAGTGAATGGAATCTGCTTACTCAATTTCAAGATTTTACGTCTAATAGTTTAAAAAAGGAGGTAATTGCCTATAACGCCACTCCACAACGCCACTTGGTGTCGATTTTCACAAAACCCATTATTTAGTGTATCTGTACTCTATGAAAGGAATCCGCTTATCAAATTTCAAGACTGTACGTGTAATAGTTTAAAAATTGAAATAATTATCTATAACGCCTCTTAAGCCCCCGCAACGCCACTTAGGAAATGATTTTCACAAAACCCATCTTATAGCGGATCTCTGTTTAATGAATGGAATCAGCTTACTAAATTTCGAGATTTTACGTCTAATAGTTTTAAAAAGGAGTTAATTGCCTAAAACGCCACTTAATTCTCTACAACGCCACTTGGAAGTCGATTTTCACAAAGCCATTCTGTAAGGGATCTCTACTATATGAAAGGAATTCGCTTACCAAATTTCAAGACTTTACGTCTAATAGTTTAAAAATGGAAATAATTATGTGTAACGCCCCTTAAGCGCCCTGAACGCCCCTTGGTGGTCGATTTTTGTAAAAATCATTATGTAGGAAATCTCTACTTTATGAAAGAAATCTGTGTACCAAGTTTCACGACTGTACATCTAATAGTTTGGTAATGGAAATAATTATCTATAACGCCCCTTAAATCACCGTAACGCCCCTTGGGATTCTAACTTTGCAAAATCCGTTCTTAGCTTGACGTCTACTCCATGAAGGGAACCTACCTACTAAATTTCAATTCTGTAGATTTAATAGTTTTGGAGATATCGTGATTAGTCAGTCAGTCAGTAAGTGAGTGAGTTGCTTTTCTCCTTTATATATATAGACTAGCCGTTACCCACCCGCTTCACTGGGTATTTCACGATGTTGTATATATGTATACTGTTTACATATATATTAATTATTGATATCTAGCATTAAGAATTCGATTGTATTGAAAAATATATTTATAGCTGTTACACTCTCGCCTCTTGTTATAAAAAGAACATAAATTATAATATCTAATATTTCTATTTATATCTAAAATAGAAGGAGAAAGATTTTTTTCGCTCACTTAACCTTATAATCAAGTGAATTTCCACTGAAGCAACTTTCAGTGGATCTCTACTCCATAAAATAAACATGCGTGTTAAATTTCAAGTCTAAATCTAACAGAGCAAAAACGGAATTTTTATCATCAATACCTCGTTCAGAGCACTCTTAGCGGATTCCAATTCAACAAAAGAAGCATGCAAACCAAATTTTATTATTTTAGTCTCAGCAGTTCAAAAACGGGAATGTTGTCTATCAATACACCCCAATAACTCTCCCCGCTTCCTCCTTGAGTTGATTTCCGTAAAATTCATTCTTAGTGGAACTCTATTCACCTATAAAGAAAAGTGCTTAACAAATTTCAAGTAAATGATTTAAATTCAAAAACAGGAATTTTTCTATAACACGCCTTAATCCCTCGCAACCCCACTCCTTTGGAGTCCGTTTTCGCAAAAATCTTTGTAAAAGGACCTTTATTCAATGAACTGAACATACCGTCTAATTTTCAAGCAGGTGGTTCTATTAGTTGAAAAGCGGAAATATTTATCTATAACGCCCATTAATCTCCCTCAGTGACCATTGGGGATCAATTTCCCCCAAAACTATTTTGCAGCGGATCTGTACACCATGAAAGGAATTCGCTTACCAAATTTTATGACTGTACGTCCAATAGATTAAATATGGAAATAATTATCTATAACGCCCCTTAGGCCCCCGCAACGCCTCTTAGGAAACGATATACACAAAACCCATCTTACGGCATATCTCTACTAAGTGAATGGAATCTGCTTACTCAATTTCAAGGTTTTACGTCTAATAGTTTAAAAAAGGAGGTAATTGCCTATAACGCCACTAGGGGTCAATTTTCAAAAAACCCATTATTTAGGGGATCTGTACTCTATGAAAGGAATCCGCTTATCAAATTTCAAGACTGTACGTCTAATAGTTTAACAATGGAAATAATTATGTATAATGCCCCTTAAGCCCCCGCAACGCCACTTAGGAAACGATTTTCACAAAACCCATCTTATAGCGGATCTCTGCTTAATGAATGGAATCAGCTTACTAAATTTCGAGATTTTACGTCTAATAGTTTTAAAAAGGAGTTAATTGCCTAAAACGCCACTTAATTCTCTACAACGCCACTTGGGAGTCGATTTTCACAAAACCATTCTGTAAGGGATCTCTACTATATGAAAGGAATTCGCTTACCAAATTTCAAGACTGTACGTCTAATAGTTTAAAAATGGAAATAATTATGTATAACTTCCCTTAAGCGCCCTCAACGCCCCTTGGAGGTCGATTTTTGTAAAAATCATTATGTAGGGAATCTCTACTTTATGAAAGAAATCTGTGTACCAAGTTTCACGACTTTAATCTAATCTAATAGTTTAGTAAAAAATAATTATCTATAACGCCCCTTAAACCCCCGTAACGCCCCTTGGGTTTCGAACTTTGCAAAATCCGTTCTTAACTGACGTCTACACCATGAAGGGAGCCTACCTACCAAATTTCAAGTTTGTAGGTTTAATAGTTCCGGAGATATCGTGATTAGTCAGTCAGTGAGTGAGTGAGTCGCTTTTCTCCTTTATATATATAGATTTCTCATTTTATATACATAAATATAAATGTTATCAGTTTCGTAGAATATTTTCATGTTGATTACATTTTTAAGTATGTGTGTTTTCGTAACTTGAATGTACCTTAAGTGTCTTAGAACATTTTCGATTGACATTGTTATTCAAATGAAAAAATATTATTTGCTTCTTGTATAAAAAATAACTTCTTTAGTTGCTTATAAAGGACGACAGTAGGTCTTTTAAAATGCAAAACATTAATGAGCTTTTGAGTACATTCATTAATTATTTACCATACATAAAGAATCCTAACAGCAATAGCTCCAAATTGAAATACAACGTAGTTATATTTATTATGATGATTTTGTTTTGTAATTGTAATATATTGTAATAATTTTGCTTAGTAATAAATAAACTACTCTATAACTGCAAAATATTTAATTCATATTGCTTCAAACTGTTAAAGGAATTTTCAAAGGGGAAAAAAAGTCAATTTTACTTATATAGACACTTTTTTTTCTTTTTATTGAATGTAACATGTGAAATAAACATATAATTTTTCTATTCTATTCTAAGACTGTTAAGATAGCCATTATTTTGTAAGAATAAATTTTAAAAACTTCAACAGTTTTTTTTGTTGCATGTTATTGCCATTTGAAGAGGAATTTGCACGATACTTTTTTAATTAAGATCTTTTACACCAGTTATACCCAAAGTGGTCTTTATATAGACCCCCAGGGGTCTATGATAATCTCCAAGGGGTTCACGTCAGCAAAAAAACAATTTGGGGTTAATGAGGTGTAAGTGGGGGTCTATGTGATATTAACTCTCAATATGTACGCTGGGGGTCATTGGGAAACTGGGTTTTATTAAACCCTCCGTCCCATATCTAATTGTATTGTTCCTTAACTGTTGATGTCTGTATTACAGTTCAATTTGGTGGGAACGAAGCAGTCCGTGAGTGACGCGAGCGTCTGCTGTAGGAGCCAGTACGAGTCCTTTCCTTGAAGTGGGAGAAGAGGTGGCGGATTGTCAGGAACACAGTGATTGATGGGTCCTTACGTCGGTTCAGTTGAAGAGTGACTGTGCTGAGAAGGGGAAATGGCATTGGTGGTTGCAGATGCGTGAGTCTCCTCTCAATTGGCTGTGCACTGATTTATTAAAAGTGGGGAATTGGGTTCGAAATGTAATGCCTGGTGGGGTGTATCGATGCAGATTTAATTAATTTAAAAAGTGAATATAATAAAATAGGAAAGTAAAAATTTAAAATGGTAAAATTTAGCAATAGGAGTCATTCTCTTCTAAGGAATGACCAAGGTAGATCACTAGGGTGGATTGTACGAGTCTAGGAGAATTCTCCTAGACCTCTTATCGTGATCCATTGGTGTATAATTTTCAATATTACGAATATTAATGTTTATATTAGGAAGATTATCGAAGAATCTTTTTCCAATATTTTGGATGTGAATTTTGAAAGGTTCAATTTTTATGGCTTTATAAATATTTATGTTTTTTGTATATCTGGATGCATTTACGATATTTCTAATAATGTTATTTTGAGTAGATTGAAGTATTTTAATGTTAGTATTAGCTGCATATCCCCACACAGGACTTGCATAACTTAGAATAGGGCACAGAACAGCAGTGTAGAGAAGTAATTTGTTATAAACGTATAATTTAGAATTCCGGTTATTTAAGGGGTATAATGACCTAAATGCATTCCGGAATTTATCCTATGTGTATATTATATGTTGTTTCCATGTGAGACCTTTATCTAAAATAACTCCTAGGTATTTTGTAGTTTGAGCCCAGTGTAGTGGTGTGGAATACAGTGTGGGTGGTGTAATAGGTGTTCGTTTTCTCGTAAAAAGTACAGCTACTGTTTTGTCTACGTTAATTTTTATTTTCCAAGTATTGAAGTAATTCTCGAGTAGGGCCAGATGTTTGTTTAAAGCTGCAGTGACATACCTTGAGTTTTTAAAAGTTGCCGACAACGCGGTGTCGTCTGCATAAAGGTTTAACATTGTACTTGGATATGACGGTACTTCATTAATGTAAATGTTGAATAACACAGGGCCCAATAATGAACCCTGAGTTACTCCGCTGATGATGTGATGTGTGATTGAAAGAGTGTCATTGACTCTGACTTTGTAAGATCGATTAGTGAGGTAAGAGTGTAGAAGGTGAATAATAGCAGGAGGAAACTGATTTTTAATCAGTTTGTAAATTAATCCATTTACCCAGACACGGTCAAAAGCCTTTTGGATATCCAGAAAGACAGCCCCAGTGGTTCTGCCCCTCTGGAAACCTGCTGAGATTTTTTCCGTAAGTCTGAGTAACGGGTGATACGTTGAAAGCTGTTTGGTGAAACCAAACTGATTAAGGTTGAGGAAATCAGTTTCGTTTGTATGCGTTAGTATTCTGTTAAGAATGACGTGCTCAGCTATTTTGCTGAGCGCAGAAAGTAAAGAAATAGGCCTATAAGAATCGGGAAGATGCTTGTTTTTCCCTGGTTTATGTATTGGAGAAACAATTGCAGTTTTCCAGTTTCTTGGGAAATGCCCGAGGAGTAGTATTTTGTTAATTAAATAAGTAAGTAATAGAATTATAATTATTGGAAAGTTTTTGATTGACTTGTTTGTAATGGAGTCGAAACCTGGTGCTTTGGAGTTTTTTTAGCCTTTTAATGTAGCTACAGATTTCGACCGGGTTGGTAGGTAGAATCGGGGTGTGGGGAAGAAAGGAAGTTTTCAAGGGTGTTAGTGACTTCAGAGTCTATGTTTGTACTGAAATTCTCTGGTCTTTTATTCTCAGTGTAATTGTCTTCGAAGGTGTTTGCAATTAAGTTTGCCTTCTGGTCATCGTTGCTAGCGATGCCAAAAGAGTAGTTTAAGTTTGGGATAGTTGAGCGTTTTTTGCGAAAACATTTCTGTGTGTGCCGGAGACTATTGTCCTGCGTGTTCAGTGAGGCGTATTTAGTGTTCCAAGTGTTTTGGGTGTGAATAATAAGTTCTTTTTCAACAATTGCTTGAAGCCCGTTGGCTTCCGTTTTATGGAGTGGATTTAGAGTACGTTGTAATTGCTTTCTGGCCCTGTTTTTCTGTCTGATTAAATTCTTAATGTGTTGTGGTGTGCAATGATGGCGCTTGTTTACTATTGATTTAGAAGCGATCGTGTGGGCGGAGCTAACCGCATCAGTGAACATAGAAATTTTATCTTCTAGAGAAAGTGGGTTAGTTATATTTTTATAGTTTGGGAGATGAAGACTTTCAGTAATATTTTTCTTCAAGGCAGACCAACAGGTGGAGATTGCTCTAGGATTTGCTTTATGGATAGGGAGGGTTAGCGAAAAATTAAGCATGACCAAGGAAACAGCCGGAAGGTTTGCGAGGCTGTCACCCTCCCTCGCATTGACCGCTCCCAGTGTTTCTATAGTTTTTAACTTTTATGAACTATATAGCACGATTTAAAAAACAGTCAAAAGCTTTTTCTGAAGAACGGCGTAAATCAATCTTGGTACAAAATGCATTCTTTTTCAGGTCGACTGATTCGTTTTTGCAGAGATTTTTATAGAATAATTGTCTGTGGTTTTGTCTTTAGAATTTCAGCGAATTTTTACTTTAATTAATATTGCGCAGTCCGTAAATATTAAGATTTAAAAATTGGTGGACGTAACATACTCGAACTTTTCTAAAATCATAAGCAAATAAACAATGTTATTTTTCGATTAAAATGGTATAAATAATTTATATCTGGAAGTGTAATACCTTAATATTACTTTTTGTTGTATTTTTTATGTTAAAATCGTAATCAGCCTCACATTCTGCCTGTTCAAACTTTCGGAGTTCCTGGCGCCTGGCGTAGACAAAACAAAATGCAAAGGTTAGCTTCACACATAAAAGATAGATATTTGCTGTTGCGGGCTTTTTTGCAGATGGCAGAATTTTTTCCTACTTACTTGACAATTATTGTTATATTTTGGACACTTCACACAATATCTATAAATTATAGCCTATGAGTTATTCTGATGTATAAGCCATACTATTGTAAAGTTTCATTAAAATCCATTCAGTTGTTTTTGCGTGAAAGACTCCCAAACATCCCCACAAACTTTCACGTTTATAATATATATAGGATATATTTGGAATGTAGCTAAAAATTTATAAACAGCCAAAGATAGCAATTCCAAAATAGAGGAGTTTTGAATTCCAACACCGCAAATAGTATAAATAGGTGCCTAAAACGAAATTGAGCATTACTTATCCGGCCTTATTTGTTCCTCTTCTTTATTTAGACTACCAAACCAGGCAACCCAGTATAATGTTGTGGCTGCATGAACTGAAGCTAATTTAACTCTGAATTTCCTTGTTGTCCTTTGGCAACACTTATGATTATTCCGTATCGTTTATTTGGAAGTCGTTAAATAAAGAGCACTTTTTTAGAAGAGGAGAGGGGAAGGAAACAGGGGGATGACAGTCTGCAGGGTTACAGAGCGTAGCAAATTTCTCGCCAATATCGGCGCTTGCTTTGAATACGATGCCAATCATTCATTTTCGCATTAGACGTGGACCTGTTCACACGGTGGAAGCTGTCTTCTTATCGAAAGCATAAAAAAAATATATAACCATCTTTCGAAATAGCAAATTTAAATACATGGAACAAATTTATTTTAAATGAAATTAAATAATTTATTTCTTCATTATTTTTTGAATAAAAAGTTGAATTATGTAATTGCGGCGGTAAATAATACAAGCAGAAAGTGCTTACATTATTGTTTTTTGAAGCTCTGGGTTTTTAACGAAACGATACTGGATTAACTTAGATAATACCATTACTCATGGCACGGAAATTCAAAACAGAAGCAGATCCTCTGTTGTACATTTTGTAGATGTTACAAATAAGTATTTTAAATATAACCAATAAGTGATTGATTTAGTCGGATCTTTTACAAATGTTATTACTATAAATCGAAAGGGTAAGTTTTTTGATACAGAATAAAAAGCGTTTACTAAAGTGATTTGAAATGCTTATTTTCGTATTTAGTTTTCTATTCTACAAAATATAATGTTTATTTATAATTTTAGATAGCTTGTGCCTTGAATATTCATTGATAGATTTTTATTAAATCGGTTATTTGTTTCGCTCATTCTGTGGGTCATAAAATTACATTTTAATCGTTACGTAATCGTAAATACTTGTTTTACTAATAACAATTCAATATGTATATATATTCATAATGATACAAGTCGAAAGACGGATTGACCGGAAGCTATGGTTTTCCCTCTGACAATGAATCGAGTTTCTCTGATATTTTTGTTTAATAATAACGAAAAATTTTTAAAAGCTTAATATTTTTTCACTTTATATCAAACTCTCCCTCTGTAAAAATAAAAAAGCAGACTTCCAAAATTAACTAGAAACAATCTCTTTCTGATACTTGAAAGCTAGATCAGATTATAAATTAAACTCATTTTCAAACGGAAATTAGTATATATCCTTCCATAGTAAATATAATCATATATCTACACATATAATGTATAAACTCGACTCAATTTGTTACTAAATTTATGCCAAATAAAATAATGAAAAAGTGGATTTCAATTACATGTTACTGCTAAATGTAATTATTGATATATAAATACATATTTGTGAAAGCAATTCTTTTTTTGTACCTAATGAAATTCGAGTTCGAACAAGACAAAAATTGAATTACATACTGCCTATGTTATAGTTTTTAATTAAATGATATGAAACGCCTAAATTATCTCTGTACGCTATGCTTAATTTACACGCAATAAGTTTTCTTATAAAGTTAAAAATTCACAAATTTAAAATGCAAGAAAATTCTCGTTCTGTAAGAAACCATAGGATACTCTCTTACGATTTCCTCTTCTAAAATAACTATATTAAACGCCGAATTAAAAATAAATTCCCTTATTTAAATGCCTATAAAATGAACAAAAAGGTTTATTGAAATATTTTTTACCTTAGCAATAATAGAAATCACAATTGTTTCTTTACAGTAAATTATTTTAAGTACAAGGGCTGCATTTCTCTACTATGTTAAAAATCATACGGCCAGTTATTTACAAAATACAAAAAAAAAAGAACACTTCTAAATTTATATTAATTTAAGTATACAAAGCATGTTTTAATTTTTGAAAAGAAAAAGTTATTAGAATTTTTTACCAGATTTTCTGGCCGTAATTTTATACCCTTGCTAATTTTAAATAATTTAAATAGAGTTTATCCATAGAAATGTGTGTGTGTGTGTATCTAATTATAAAAAAAAAAATTTTTTTCTAAGAATGTCCCTAAAATTTTAAGACAGGTTTACCTATATAATGGACACCATACTTAAATTCCTGTTTAATTTAATTATTGCTTACAATCCCAGGTAACTGAAGAATTAAAAGATTCAAACGTAAAACCAGCTAAAAAGAGGAGATTAGAAAATCATAAATATTTTATTCTAAGCACCCAACAAAAAAATATTTGAAATAAAAATGTTTCAGATTCTACTTTCAAAAATAAAGGTCTTTTTAGTGTACAGGATTTAAAATCTGATAATTAAATTACGGATTCTATTAGAAATCATGATTTGACATCTGTACAAGAATTACTTACTACACAAGCTTGGGAAAAAGTAGAAAAAATAATTACATTAAAACAAAACTTTTGGCGTTGCAATCATTGTGAAAGTGCAACGACTTTAAAAAATATGGTTCAGTGTGATGATTGCAGTTACTGGTACCATTGGAAATGCGTAAATTCTAAGAATGGGTCAAAAATTAAAAATTGGCTTTGTCCAGATTGTTCTATAAAGTAAAAGATTGCGATGAAGAGGATTATGGCTCCTGGCGATACCTCTATAAAAAAAAACGCATCGAGATTCTTACCTCGTGGTGATGTGGAAACGGGATCAATATCATAAATATTTTTAATATGCATTGCTTAGTTCCCACATGTAATTAATTATTTTTAGAGAGAGCATTCATTACTTAAATTTTAAATTTCCGATAAAATAGTATTGTAAAAAAAATAATAATAATAACATTCTCAGAAATTAGGCCATCCCAGGAGGGATTCGAACCCACGACCTTTGGATTAAAAGTCCAATGGGCTATTCACTACTCAACAGGGACACAACGAACGATTTTTCTTTCTATGGACTATTATATTTTCTGTTGGACTATTATTTTTGTTACTTTTTATTCATTTTTTAAATTTAATTAATGAATTAATATTTGGGAAAAAAACGGTATAAACATCAGTTTATACCGTTTACTAGTTTAAAAAGATGTATTTGAACTTGAATGGATGAATAGAAAGTATTTTATTAACGATCGAAAAACAATGAACTAGTAGTAGGAAAAAAATAAGAAATAAACAACATAAAATATAAGCATTCCTTCAATATAGTTAAATAAAAAAAAATTAAGATATTAATGAGAATTTCGTCCTTTTAAAGCTATACTTAATGACGCAATATCAGGGGTATAGTCTGTGATTTTCAATTTAACACATGATTCGAATGTTGAGTTGTTACGTGGGGATTCAGATTTTATATCAGAAATTTTTTTTTACCCCAAAACACCAATTTTTTTTAGAATTTAAATGGATAAGCTGGTTAAAGAAATGTATTGAACAAAATACTCAAAGACTATTACATTTTTGAAAAACTTTTTTTCTTAATTAATGAATAATTTGGTAGAGAGTTTTCTCACCAGAAAAGAAACTAAATGTGATTATAGATTCCAAAAATAAAAGAATATTCACTATTTATCATCTATTTCAGCTCAGGTGTCGTCCTTGTCACTTGATCATGGTTCAAAATTACGAGGCCCGTCGTCAAAAGTCCTCGTGTAGCTGAAAAGAGCGACAATAATTGCCACTCTCTCTTCCAGTTATTGAGATTTTCATCGATTTGCAATTCTACAAACGATTTTAGAATATCTCTATATAAAGCAAATAATTTATTATATACACTGCTGGACAATTGCTAAGGACGGATAACACTATCATCCATAGAAACCACAAAATGAAAGGAAGCAAAATGTGGAAAATTAGAATAAGTGCGGGATATTAGTAAGAAGAAGTATGAGTATGCAAATTTTTTTTCCACGTCTGTTCATCACGTGATAGCGTTCATAAGAGTTTTAAAGGTTTTGACGCGTGTGGACAGTTGTTGTTTCAAGTCAAAGTTTTACAGGAAAGTTTTAATAGACGAACTTAAAATATTTGGCATGTCTTCCCGACATCACATAGATGATTTTATGAGTCGCCGAATTATTGGAAAGATCGAAGAAGGGCGAAAAATAACAGATGTTGCCAGGGAGTTCGACATCGCTCACAGGGTTGTTTCACGGCTGTGAAAGTCATTTAACCCTCTAACCGGATATCACGGAAAATTCCGTCAGTGTAAAGATGCTTCGAAAATGCACTGCACGGATTTTTCTGCCTTCAAGTAACGTTTTCAAAAGCGGATTAGCCGCACTTTTCTGAAATCCTTTCCCCCTTTTAAAGGTTTAACATCTTGAAAGATAATTGGGGACGGTGGAAGCAACACAGCAGGACACTGATAGGAAGTTTTATGGCTCGCAGGAAACCCCGTGTTTTGACCCTGGGGCAATCGTAAAAAATCGAGGGGAAATTTCTTTAGACCCCAGGAAGTGTTTATTTGTTACATCGAATTTTAAAAGTTGTGAAAAGTCCCAACGCATAAGTAAAATATGTTACAATTCCCTTTTGGTTTCATATTAATTTGAAACTGTAACAAGTTGGAGCGTGTCAGTGCAATCTGCTATTTTATGAAGTTAGACAAATTATCTTTTTTTAAGTATATTCTTTCGCTTCATTTTTCTTATTTTAATCAAAGCTTTCAGTTTTTGAAACATGATTATTTTATTATAAGATACCGAAAAAATTAATAAAACACCAAACTCTTTAAAATTTGAAACCTTTTCAATTTTCCAACCACTAAAAATGAATAAATTTAAACTTCATCAAATAATTTGAAACATTTTCTTACACTTTGATAAAATAATAACGAAAAAAAAAACTAATTAAGATTTATTAGTTTTTTTTTTAGATTTCAAAGCCCAAGTGTCAAGGAAAGTTTAAGTACAGTGCCTGGTTATATATTGTTAAAATACACCGAATTATATTTGAATTTTAAGTGCTTGAACTTCAGTTTACATCAAAGACAACATGAATGAAGATTTTCACACATTTTTTTATAACTTGAATGTTTGAATAAATGATAATCAAAAATATACGGAAACATTTACAGTAGACATTTATGCATATAAATAAACATAAAAATCAATTTTAAATTCGAGCTATTCAAAAACATTCGAATTATTCTTCAAAAATATCTATTTATACAAAATACCTCAATGCTCTCCTTTTCGACATTTATCTTTTTTTTGTGAAAGGCTAACTGAATAAGTAATTAAAATCGGGATATTTTCTGAAATCTCGACCGTATAAAGCTAGAAATTTTATGTTAGAAATTCCATTTGAAATTTCGAAAAAAAAAATGCATCGCGCAGTTAAAAATAATTTACCATAAGTTTTAGCAACTCTTTGAGTATAATAAAAATTTCAAATTTTATTATATAGCTTCTTTGGTATCTTTTAATATATTTCGAAGATTTCATACAATACAGTTGAAAACTGCATGCTTAGAGCAAAAAATATACTAAAAAAATTGATGAATATACAATTACAATAAATTCTTACATAGAAGCAAAACTGAGAAGCTAAAGCGTAGGAATGAAAAATTTTGAGTATATCTGAAGTAGTTTTCGAAATATTTATTTTAAAGTTCAGAAAATTTGTGTGCGTTATGTTATACTTAATATTAATTAAATGGTTAAAATAATATGTTAATATTAGTCATGTAATCGTTTGATGACACATTCATATACTAATAAAAATTATCATGGTCATTGATGCGAATATCAAGAATTTTAAATTCAGACATTAAGATATTGATGTAGAAAATATAAAACGACCATCTAAAATACATGAAAAATGCAGTCTGCTATAAAATGATCTTGACAAACAAAATCCGGCATTTTCACTTACTATGGCAGAGCCGGCTTAGTCAGGGGCGATCTGGAAAAACAGAGAGAGAACCGCGGTTTTGATGGATGCCGCTCTAGCTTTTAAAGCTCCCAGGAAAAATTATATATTTATAAATTACAAATGCAAAAATAAATCTTGTAATTTTCCATACATTTTTATAACAACGAATTGTGAAATTGGCTTCAAATACATTGTTGTGTTTAACAATATGTAAGGTAACCAACCCTACTTTAGATAGATTTGTACTAATTTTTCGTAACCGTATTCCTTTTAAAATTAATTCGTGCAGCCGAAATACACCTTTTGCACCCTTAAAAATTTATGTAAACTATAACGGTTAATTTTAATTTATGCAACTTGTGAAATGTTCATAATTAACCATTTCCGTTTAAAAAGTTTACATGAAAAAAAAGTTTGGACTCCCTCATTCATTAGGGATTTATATAAGATTCTAACATTAAATTTTATTTTTCACCGAATAGAATCGAGTGGTAGTGTATAGTGCTTCCACACCACAGGTCTGGGGTTCTATTAATGGGCGCAAGGTCGACTCTGCCTTTCATCCCCGCTACATTGGGTCGATAAATGAGTACCAAGCTTGCTTCGGGTCTTAAACACTGAAGGTCTCTCTTCAGACAGACCACCAAATCGGACAACTGTTCATGCACCTCAGCGTCCAATGGTCACGTGTATTATGATGGGCACAGTAGTTCCTGGCCCTCATGGATTGTTGTGCCACTGAGTTTGAGTCTTATGTTTGAGGATTACCTCACTTTGGGGATACCCCTTAGATAAACATGTATTTCCACTCATTTGCAATTAAACATTTTTCTTTCAATTACGTTTATTTCAAAAGGAAGTTTTATTTTTCAAATGTATTTGCTTAATAACATGTATATTTGTGTATTATATTAAAAATTTGATCAATCCAAAATTACATGTTTTTAGCTCCTCTAAAAGCTTTTAGGATTTTACAGCTGATCTTGCAATCCATATACGTTTTAAAGTAGTAAATTTAAAAATGATAAAGACATTTTTACGACTGTGTGAGCTGTTATGCCTCGTTTATAAATATAAAAAATTGCATTCAGCTACAGTTTTTAAAATGTACAGAAATAAGTGGGGAAATAGGATACTTACATATTATGAATATTTTTGACTGCAGTAAGATATATTTATATTTCAGTTTCTTTACAATTTGAATAGAAGTTGTAAGCCATTTTGCGAATAGTTTGATATTGAGTATAAACCCATAGGTTGTTTAATATTGTAAAATATTTTACTTTGATACCAGCACACAATAAAATAAGGCTCATTTGCAGTTATATGATCAGCTTCAGTGATATTTAAATTTTCAAAAATAGTTTACATGTACGAACACATTCTTTTACAACCGCACACCATATCTCATACTATATCTTCCCTACAGCAGGAGATATTTGTGTATACTGAAAAATTTAATACAGGATACATTTCCAAGAGTTAAATTTGTGTTTTTAAAATTTGGTATGAATACATTGTGGAACTGTCGGTTAACTTCACTGAACAAAATTGTTTTAAGTGTACTGTTTTGAAAGACAAAATTAATTAGGGAGAATTTTTCTCACAATAGAATTTGTAATGACTGAATTGTGTGAAATTGTAGTTATCGATGTGTGACATTTTTCCTTGTAATAAAAGAAACAGAAAGATAAGAAATTTAACTTGAGTAGAAAATGGTTAGAAGTACTGTCATGCGCATTTGAAGAAGTATATCCCCCATTAAAATTAAAAATTATTGACTGAATGTGTGTTATTTCCATCACAAATGCCGATGTAGAAAAGATATTTTTATTTAATACAAAGAGTTCGAAAAGGAGAGCACTAGGAATGAAAATTTAGATTTTTTCCAAAAAATATTCAGTTAACATAAAAATATCATTTATATGATTTAAATTTAAATAAATTAAAAGTATTGAAATCATTTTTTATGTTATTCTAAATTTTGTCTTTTTTTAAAAAAAGATAGGAAATTTACTTTTTTTACCTCATAACTTTTTTAAAAAACAGGAAAGTGAGCGCGTTTTCTTACTCTCATATTCAAAAATGAATACAGGATGCTTTTTTCTGGTTCAAATCGCAATACCAAAATATTTTTTTTTAATTTTTAAAAAATGACAGAAAAATAAATTTTGTTTGAAGAAAATATAACTATTTTTCAACTTTTAACACGCCATTTATTTCATGTTTTTTTACCCTGCATTTTGTTTTAATTTTACTGTGACTGAATCTATGGGGAAAACGACAGAGTAGAACTACGGTTTTCTTACAAGATTGCCCAAGGCAATTTAACAGCTAGCTGTAAATGATTGCTATCCTGGTTCTCACTGAACAAAGACGCCGAACAAGTCATAAAATTGTCCCCTTTCGACCTCCCAAGTTTTAAAAGGGGGAAATTATTGAAGTTTGTTGCATTTTTGAAGGGAATAGCAAAATAAGAGTAAAACGCTTTCGGAATAACTTTTCAGGAGGAAGGTATCCACTTAGAGGGTTAAAACTACTGGAATGTGTAGTAGACGGCACGGGGGAGGTCGTGTTAGAAGTACGACGCCTGCAGAAGACAGATATATCGTCCTATCAGCAAAAAGGAACAGGCGCACCACAGCTCAGCAGGTGGCAAATCAGTTTCTTGCGGCCTCAGGAAAGCAGATCTCCTGAAAAACTGTTGCCAGACGTTTGAGGGGAGGAGGACTATACGCATGCAGACCTGTTGTGTGTGTCCCATTGACCAGACAGCACCGTACTGCCCGTTTGCAATGGTGTCGTGAGCATCACAATTGGACTGAACAGGACTGGGCATGCGTACTATTCTCAGATGAGAGTAGGTTCAGTCTGTCATCGGATTGTAGACGCCAACTGATCTGGCGCGAGAGTGGTACTGCTTATCGTCCAGAAAATATCCAGGAAAAGGACCGATATCCGACATGCAGTATCATGGTGTGGGCCGGCATCATGATCAATGGCCGCACGCGCCTACATGTGGTTGCGAATGGGACTATGATGGGCCAACGATACATTGATGAAGTTCTACTTCCTCATGTTCGTCTTTTCCGTGGTGCTGTAGGTGATAAATTTGTTTTTATGGACGACAACGCAACATGCCATCGAACACTCGCTGTTCAGGATTGTCTAGACAGCGAGGGTATTCAACGTCTCGTTATGGCCAGCGCGTTCTCCAGATCTGAACCCCATTGAAAATATGTGGGATGCTTTGGGAAGGCAAGTTGCTGGTCGAAGCTATCCTCCGACAAACAAGAACACCCTCATCCGTGCACTCACAGAGGAATGGGATAAATTGCCTCAACAGCTGCTGGATAATGTTGTTCAAAGTATGGTACGACGTGTGGAATGTTGCATCACACTCCACGGTGGACATATCCCGTACTGATACCTTTCTTTAAGGTGCCTGCTTACTTTTAGATGCATTGTTCCATTTCTCCGTACGCAGATCAAATGAACATTTTTTTCCCTTTCAGATGTTTCACAGCTTTTGTACTTTCCAGAACAATAAATATTCTTTATTCTAATGTCTGAACAGTGTGGCAACTATATTTTATCCTACTAGGCATCATGTCTCGCTCTTAATGTTATGCTACATAGCAATTTGTGATCCGTCCTTAGCAATTGTCCAACAGTGTAATAATGGTATCTGTTTGCATTATAATCATTTGCTCATACTATACGGGAAAAAATGTTTATTCCTTAATATGTGTTCTTTGTACATTAAATTCTGTACTTTCAACTGCTTTTTCTAATTTGATCATTTATATTTTGTAAT
>BMAU01005106.1:0-71231 GCA_019973935.1 Trichonephila clavipes | reverse complement strand
GCGGGGACCTCAAGCACCTCCACAGCGCCTCTCGTGATCCAGAACCCCCCACTTTTCTTACTACTTAAGTATATATATATATATATAGAGAGCAATATATATTATATATATATATATATATATATATATATATAAACACAAGTAGTTACTTTAAATTCAGAAACACTATCATTAATAATAAAATTTCTCGTTACCTCAATAAATTCTTTTGAAAATGTTATTTCTTTGCTAGCATTATTTCCAGCGCGTGTTTAAGTAACGAAATAGATTAAATTTAATATTTCATTGTATCATGAACGGAAAAAATCGAATATCTACGAATAACTTTTGTCTAGATTTATAACAAATTTTTTTATGGAATTATAAAAGTACAATTCCACATGTGAAAATTCTGTAGGTATAAAATAAAATTTACTGTCGTTAAGTACATATATATATGTTTTTAAATTGAACCAATAATGAATAGTAACTACTTTTATAGCAGTCATTTCTATACACTTTTAACATTGTGTAAGTGAGATCTCCAAAAACTATCTAATCTTCTTAAAATTTCGCATGCAAATGTTTCTGTACAGACTATACAATCGATTAAATTTTCAAGGACAATGAACCTTAGACCAAAGCGCAGTTTTCTGCTGTGAAACATTTAGCGTTGTATGGAATTGAGACAGTCTGTAACTCTGGAAGAAAAAGATAGCTCAATGGCATTCGAAGTTGGATTTTAATTTTGAATTTTCCCAATGACATCGTTGTTCTCTAATCGAAACGCTGCTTCTTCTATCATTTGTAACATCTCACTAACTTACGGGACTTGGAGAGTTCCGATAGCAGCGGAATTTCATAACCTTAAATTCAATTACATCATCTGAATTCTCTAGACTTCCATCGCACGAGATCGTTTGGATTTCAAAAAGATTAGCATGTCTTATGATTGGCTTAATAGCATTACAATGTTTTGAATGATGAATCCTGCTTAAATCGTGGCGTAGATGCCAATCGGACCAGAGCGCATAGTTGCCTGGAGTACTCATTTTTTATTATACACTGCATATAGCTATTTCTTCTAAGGCAGCGTTTCTCAAACTGTGGAGAACGACCACTGGAGGAAGCGATAACCCTACAAGGGGGCGCGAGCATAAATAAAATAAAAGATTTAAAAAATTAATTTACTGGAAGGAAGAATATCAAAATACTTTCTGGCATAAAAATGTACATTTACACTGATATAATTTATAAATATCATCTGGCGATATTACGTCATCAAAAAATTGAAGCTTCGTCTTCAAATCTTCATTAGCTATGTTTCTATCATATCTATCTTCATTAACTTCATTCTATCTCCTATAAAAAATAATAAAAAAATGATTTTGTTTGATTTGTTGTAATCCCATGATGAGAGATTTGTTTATTACGTTTCCTTTTCACACCTAAAACACTGCTCTTTCACAGAAAAAAAAACAAAACTCAGACCGATAATCAAAAAAAATTGGAAAGATAAAAAATGCATTACTGTTATTATTATTGAAATAATGTACATTAGCTGTTCACAGCATAATATATTTGCTGATCCTCTACTTTGCCCTTCGAATTTCTGGTATGGTTCATTCTGTTCCCTCTCTTATTTGTTTGTTTTTCATTTAGGGATGTTGTGAATAATGTTGAGCTTTTTCCATGTAAAAGAGTTTTATGGTATTTGGAAAGTCAGAGAGAGCACTTTGAAGGATTGCTTAGCCATGATTTATTTTTATGAGCTTTCTCACACATATAAAGCATAATGAAAAACGTTTTACACAATTTTTTGAACTTATTTACTTAGAACTAACATTCATTTTATTATATTGAATACACTTTTAATCCGGAAGCGGTCACGCCAGCCACAGAGCTCATAAAATTGTTAATTCTGGCAAAAAATGTTCGTTTGTGACCAATGGCCATGACACTTTCCTTTTTCATGGGAACTAAAATATATTTGTCGCATATATCTCTCTTTTTTGGAGTGGTAAACAATTTTTTACAAAATCTTAAGGTACTTATTTTGATTTTCACGGCACGACCAAATTTTTTTCCGAAATTTTTTCTGTGATCATGCTACATTTTCCCTACTTGAACAAGTTGGTGATTTTGATTTGCCTTGTTGTACGACTTATTATGGCTTTTAAATGTAAATGAGCACAGTATATGAAAAAGAAATGGGCATCTATGATCTCTATTGAAGGAAGTTGAAACTGATCAAGAAAGGGAAGAACCTATGAAATAATGTATATTAATTATGATAGGGAAATTGAATTTGAGAAAAGCGATGAGAACATGAAATGAAATTGAAATTTTCAAATGCTACCTAAAGAACAGCATCTATTAAAATATGAAACCATACGTTTACCAGAAGATACACTTCGCCTTGTCAAAAATACACAAGCAAGTTCAACATGCTATTTGACGATCATCAAAGGACAGTAACACTACAATAACTTGAGCAAAATATGACAGCTTTGTCTGCAGATAATATTCTTGTAATGCTAGGAAAAAGTGTGTGGGATTTGTGTCCTTTATTAAGGTCACGCACATTTAAAAAAATTGCTTTCGTTTTATAGGATTATTTTTCTTAAATTATCAAAGAAAATTGAATACTCCTTGAAAGAAGGTAAGTATACTTTATCTTGGTTAAATTACTTACTGGAAGTTGTATGTTGAAAACACTAGAAATTTGTATAATTACAAAATTTTACAACTGTATGAATTGTTGAAATAAAATTATGAGCATTTTTAAATATTCGATACACGGGAAAAAGTTTCACAATTATTTTTATAAATGAAGAAGTTATAAAAACTTTGATTTTGATAAGTAGTTAATAAATATTTAAAATTTGAGTATATTCTAAAAAAGTCCTAAAAAAGTTTTCTCAGCAATTTATTTTTAAATCACTAACTCTAAGCTCGTTGTTTTTATATAAGAAAACTATATCGCCGCGAAAAAATACGTTTCAATTACAAAATTGCGGGCGAACTTATTGAATTCGCAAACAAAATTAAGAGTTTTTTTTAAATAATAAAAAATTTAGCGATGCTGTTGTTTCAAGCCCGGGTCCAACAATTATTATTGAGCGCGTTAAACAACTGCGCCGTGAAATCGTCCAGAAAAGGAAGTGAAAAAACTTTCAAAATAAAAGGAAGAGCTATTCCTTTTTAAAAATGCTTTATTTGTAAGAATTTTCATTTTTTGGGGGGTGCTTCATTTTTTAAGTAATGCCTTCTGAGAGACTTCATATATCAATTGCAAACAACAGTAATTTTTAAATGAAAAATTTTAAAAAATAATTCTCAAATATTTTTTTGCAAATGTGAAAAAAAAAAAAAACACATTTTTAAAAAAAACCGTAATGTGTAAGTAATTTTTTTCAATCATTGTTCAGATTACAGATAATATCGTTTTACACACGGAAAAATCGTGAGATTATTTTTATAAATAAAGACGTTATTATGTATTTAAATAAAATTTATGAGTATTTTTGAAAAATCGTAAAAAAAAGTTTTGATACTCAATTTCTTCAAATTTGGTGATTTTCTATATCTATAGGCACATATTCTTTTCTAGTGTAACCTTTCATTAAACGTAACAGGCTGAGTGGAAAAGAATTTTCTGCCGTCAAACTCTGAGATATTATAAAATTGCTTTTTTTGTAAAAGTTTAAATTTTTTTCGGGGTTTATTTTTAAATTAAGGCCTTTAATTTCATATATCAATTGAAAACAACGGTAATTTTTAAACAAAAAATGTAACAAATATAATTCTTAAATTTGTCTCGTAAAAAGGGGAAAAAACACAACTTTTTTTAAAGAAACTAATTTTTAAGCATTTTTTCAATTTTTTTTACAAATCACGGATGATATCGTTCTACACACGAAAAAAAGTTTCGTTAGATTATTTTTTAATAAAATAAGTTATTAAGTATTTAAATAACATTTTGAGTATATTTTATAAAATCGTTTGGAAAAAGTTTTTGACGTTTAATTTTTTGAAATGACTGATTCTAAAAAAGAAATGCATGAACTACTTTAGTGTAAAATATCTTTTCATGATTGCGAAAGGAAATGCAAGTGGAACGAATTAGAAATCATATTCATGAAAACGTATCGTTTTTGACTCATTTTAGAAATTCGTAAGAAATAGAAAATATAATTATTTTGTAATTAATATAAATTATACTGTATCGTAGCGAAGTAAATGATATTTCCGATTCTGCATTTATTTTTTGTCTGACCCTTATAAAAAAATTAGATTGAGTTTTAATACATAAATTAATCGCGCTTTTTTTCTAACTATTAATTTACTTATTATGAAATTTGGTATATATGTTACTTTTGTTTCACTGAAATTTGCTAAGAAAGGATTAAGCGGCAATTTACTCCTGTGGAAGTGCAGATAATCTACTGAGGAGTATTGATAAAAGAAATTCCCGTTTTCGAACTGGTAGACCTACAGTGATGAAAATAAGGATGTTTTTTTTTATTTTGATGAATTGAAATTTGCTAAGTATGGGTTTTATGGAAAGCAACTCTCAAAGTTTGTTATTGCAGCTTATTGCGTTAAAAAAATTCTGTTTTAGAACAATTAGATTAAGACTTGAAACTTAGCAATCATGTTCAATTTATTTAGTAGAGATCCACTAAAAATTGATTTTGCGGAAATCCTCTTTGGGGGTTACGAAAGCGTAAAAGAAAATTATACCTCAGTTTAAACATTGCTTAGAAGTTAAGTTCTTTTTTAAATCAAAAAGAAAGAGTTAAAGAATATATTTCAATAGATTGAAATTCTTAATGCTGGCAAGTACCAATAATTTATAATATATAAACAGTAGATATTTATGCAACAAAATTAAATACACAGAAAAGTGGGAGGTTTATGGCTTGTAGTATTATAAAAGACAATGTATATTAAAACTATTGAAACTATTAATGAACTTGTATTGAACAAATTATTATGTTTCTTATTCCATTTTGTTAATTATGAACACTAGATTCTACAAATTTTATCATTCTCGCTCATTTTTCATACCTCTATATTTGGTATATGAAAGTATATTTTCTGTCAAATATTTCTGAAAGGCCTAATTAGAAATTTTATACATGGAAATAAAAGCTACAAATATTTCTCTCTGGTTTTCTCAAAATAAATGTGATCTTTTGTTGTGTTATATTTTCATAAAAGCGAATAAAAAGAGAAATCATGTGGTATAATAACAAAAAGAGATAGATAAACTTTTACAAACAAAGCTGAATTTATTAGTTAAAAACGATAAACAAAAATTTAAAAAAAAAATTCTTATTTACCTTTTTTATATACCTTTTTTAATTTTTTTGAATAGAGTTTGTGACGAAAAATTTAAGGATTTAAAGAGATATTTAAATTGTGAAACAATTTATAAGTAATCCCAGAAATTATGTGAAAATACTTAAATACTATTAATATGCGTATATTTTGCTTATATATGTCTCTACGTGTGCATTTTAATCTTTAGTTTTAAGTTTTTGCTCTACCGCTATTTCATGAGGCAAGTATATTATCAGAATTTCTAATTCTTCTTTCATCATAAGTTCTATGTATAATTTCGAATAGTTCTATTTTATTATTACCAAACTCTCATATTTTCAAAAGATCTTTTCAATTTCGGAATACCAATTATTCTTTCTTCGATAAAATGCATTACACAAATTATTAAGTAAGTTTTTTTGCGAAACTCTTCTTCTCGAAATGTAATCTTGTTGAAACTCTTAGAAGAACTCATTCGTTCTTAGAAGTTGAGAACTTACAAAGAGATAATCAAAGGCTTAGTCGTTAAAGGACTTAGACATGTTGATTGAAAAGCAATGAAAAAAACTACATACATTTATGAGGATAATTTTTGTATGGTTTAAACATCATTCTTGGAGCCACTTTTGATTGTTCCTTTTACGTTCTCATGGGGAAAGATTTAACAAGATATCTAACATTCTGCGAAACCTTTTGAAGCAATTCATTTCTTTATGTTTTCTGAAGTACTCGTTTACGAATAAATTTTTCTGGATGCAAGATTATTCTTATAATCATTGTAAATTAGTTTGTAATTCATATTTCCTTTTCAAGAAAATTTATTAAAATTGCTTTGTAATCACTTTTAATGAACCTCTTTGTATAATTTATAATATAAGAAAAGATACCTTAGTGTTGATAAAAAAAACAAAATTAAAATCTGTATCACGTATTGTGATACAAAGAAAGCGTGTATCAGAGTGAACACGCGTTAGAAGTTAAATTCTTCGGCTTATATGTATTGAATTGTATAATAAAGTTTTATTTTGAAGTAACCTTACATATAATTAACAAATTAAATTATCATTATTATTTCAAACTCTATTTTTAAAAAAAAAAATTAGGATGGAAAAGGTTTAAGTATGGACAAAATTTTCATTTTCAATACATAATACTAAAAAAAAATTTATTGTATGTGTTTTGAGAAAAGTTTCATTATTAGTCTATTTTCATTATGCTTATGCTTCCTTCAGCACATAATTTTGTTATCAAAGGCTTGTGGTAACTAAAGTAAGAAATGAAGGTTTTGCACTCAATATCGCTTAAGTATCTCGAAAAGACTGCAATAATCGTAGTATTTGATTTTGTCGTTGATATTATTCTGTTCTTTTGTAGAAATAAGGTGAAATTGTCTTTTCAAAATTCAATCAATTGTAGAGATTTGACTAAAGCAAAATTGACATTAAAATCTACACTTAAAATCATAGGTATTTTATCATAATTTTTATTAAGTAAAGCAGAACCTCTTGATGTATATGGTAATATATATATAATGATCGATGAATGATCTCGATAATGCCATCCAACTTTTTGTACGGAGTAATATATACTGCTACAATTATAAATTTTTTATCAATTATCTATTACGCATTCCGACAAACACAATACCCCCACTGAAGATTTTATGGTACCATAAATATCGGATTGACTGACAGAACATTCCATGAAGGGAGTTATAATGCTAACAGCATCGCTAGAATTTTGATATATCGCAACTCCTCCTGCTCTCATATTTGGTCGTTTATTCTTCACAATGCAGTTGAAATTTGGAATAGATATATCACATTTCATTGCCCAGCCAAGTTTCTGATAAAACTAAAATATTTGAATTTCTTATTACAAAATCTTGTAAGTCTACAGCGTGAGCTGTAAGACTTTGGCAATTAAAAGTAAAAACGATAAACCTTGTCTGTTCGTTATGAAATTAATCAAATATTCATTGATAGTTTGTAGCTTGTTCAATGAAAGTCATTTAAACTATATATGATTTAAAAACTCACTTCTTAAACCGGATTTATAAATTCCATTCGACTGAATATTTAGTAAACACAATCTTTTATTGCCAAACTATTGCAAGAAATATTGTGTTGCCACTAAATTTTGAAACAATAGATTCCTTAAAAGAATTTTAAAACTGTATTTTCAACAAACTCACCTTAAACTAATTTTTGACAGATTTTGAAATATTTAAATGCCTACTTCGGGTAGATTAAAGACTCACTTCCGATTTGTTTTTAATTCATAAAATGGATTATATTTTGACTTCTTGGTAACGTAAAAACAAAACAAAGTATGTATCGCAAAGCTAAAAGAGGAAAGGCTTGTTAAAGCTGCTGTTGAATGAGGAGAGGGAGGTGGGTGCTAGCTCAGTGCTAATAGACAAAAACACAAAAGAAATTTAAAAAGCCGTAAATTTTAATCTATTTTTTCAATCTTTGAACAGATTACGGATAATTCTATTCTACATATGGAAAAAAGTTTCGTTAGATTATTTTTATAAATAATGAAATTATTAAATATTTAATTAAAATTTTGAGTATTTTTTGAGAAATCGCAGAAAAAAAAATTTCGTCATTTTTTTTTATTTTTATAACTGATTCTAAAAGAGAAAAGCATTAACTTGTTTAGAATAAAATATCAATTCATTAACTCGAAAGGAATCTTAAAGGGAATGATTTAGAAACCCTTTTTATAAAAGCGTATCAATTTTGACTAATTTTAAAAAATCGTAAAAAATAAAAAAATATCATTATTTTGTTAAAAAATATATACCATATCGTGGCGAAAAGAATGATCTTTCCGATTCTGTAATTATTTTTGTCTGAGATAGATAATATGAATTAGATGGCGTTTTTTAAAACGAGGGGAAAATTCTAAAATTCATTCATTTCTACCTTACATTCATCGCTAACCGTAACTGGTAACGTGTCACGCGTAACAGAAATTTCTCCCTACCGTGCCATAAGAAGTTAACTTCAAAAGTACGTGCGTTAGATTTTCCGAAATAAATTATAATGTACGTGGGAGGTTAACAAGTCAGTTATATTATTCTGTTTACCTAATAATCTGACGTATAATGTGGATCTATACTTGCTCGATTCTCGATGAATCCAGTATCTTGAAACTGTGTCTATTAGTGGAACATGACGCTGAGTGTTAAACTCTTTACAAATTTGGATTTGAGATTGGCCCGCTTTTAGACTACCCACAATTCGCCAAATCATTTAATTGTCTTAAAGTTTGTGGTAATGAAGTTTAACTGTTTGGAGTTTAATTTAACGGATTGCTAAAAAAACACCAAAAAATTCGGCAAGGTGTGCAAGGGAATAAAATGCGGATTTTGGATTACTCTTTTATAAATTTCTTATAAGTCTTTTATATGTTCCTCGATTAGCTGTACTGGCACAAAAGTATATTCTTGCCTACTCGACACAAAATATGCATCTATGTTTCAAAGCAGTATTTTTGCAATTTTTTTCAAATAATTTCGTCGACAAAAATTCGACAAAATATTTAAGTTATCTTAATTTTGAGCAAAAGTTTATAATCCGTTGATGTATGTAAATTTCACCCACAAATTAAAAAAATAAAGATACGCCACTGCCCCATAAGCATACATTCAACAATTAATGTATTTTTAACTCTTTACCTACCGTATTATGATTTATTGCAGTTTTTTCATGCAATACTTTTTTTTTTTTGAATCACTACATTGAAAATAAGGGATATACATAAACAAAATACTCAACTTTGGGAAATTTAATCTTTTACAGCTAATTAATTAATTAAATATATTCAATTGTAAAAATCAATTATACAGACTGTTGACTAGAAATAGAGTCGAATCGTTTTCTAAGGTCTTCATTAACATAGAAAAAATAAGACACTTACCGTTTGACATTAACTATTTTTTGGAACAAAAATGACAATCTTCCCAATCGGCTAAAAACGCAATTTCTACTGTAAAAATATTCGCCTTTCCCGCGAAAATGCTCATCATAGAACCCGTGCTGTCATATATCTTAAGAGAGTGGATTTTAAAGAATATTCCTGCTAAGTGTATCGCCAGAGTATTCCTAAATTAATTATTCTATGTAATTTTAAAGTCAGTGGTACTTATAAGTACCGTCGGTAGATAAAGAGTTAAGAGACTGATCTGATAGGGTAATTTGTAAATATATCTCTTCTTAACTCTCTATGTAGGAATTTTAATTCTTTCTCAATGGAGATAATTCGAACATTTGTTGTATATCGTAAATATAGTAAAAAAAAAACCGTAAGTTACATTTTAAGAACTTTTGATTTGTTTTAAATATTTTCAAAGCGTATTTCTGATTGATTTAAAACAAAAATGATTTACACTCCAAAAGAGAAATATGAGATACACAAAAGGAGTTATCCTAATAGACAAATGAACATATGTTTATATTTGCGACATAATATACAACAGACTAAAATTTTACGGCCCATAATTAATTAGTTGAGTTTCTAGAATATTGCTACAGACCATCCAGATGGTAAATAAAACTGACGTTATCCAGCTGTTGTTTGGCACTGTCAACCGCATGACTTAACTAAATTAGTCACTATCAATAATATTCTAATTGATTATTTTTAGTAAATAATGCAGTGTTGTGTGGCAGCTCAATATTTAATTTGACCAATTATTCACTACTTGGAGTTCAAAGTATTGCTAAGCAGTATTCGGACGAAGTGAGAAAAGATAACATTGTAATCCTTAGGTATAGTTTACATAGACCCACGTGGATTGTATAAATTTTTCACAGATGAATTTACGATCTGTATGAGCAGATATCTCTAAATCTGAAAGGTGCGAAATTGTTGTAAAGGAAGTAAGTAGGTGAAGTTTCTGTACAGTTGTCATTTGATTCAAAACGACGATACAGTCAACGATGATGGTATGATAGGGTAAACCGTACCATAAAATATAACCGTACTTAATAACAAGAATGTAGCTGTCGGCTAAGAGCGACTGCAGAATGGGAAAGGAGAATTTCGTGACTGATCATAGCTTCGTATATGTTCTTTTTAAATATCCAACACATAACAGGATTCAGTGATTATAAAGACCATAGATAGGCTATTAAGCCAAGTTTAAAAGGTCTTTGGTGACTGTTGTTTACTGTTACACACTACCAAGAATGTTTGTAAAGTTGCCAGACAAATGTGTATTAGAAATCCCATGGGCTGGGGTAGCCCACTTTCTAATAAACTTGTTTTAGATAACACATGGAAACATGACTGCAGATGTCCAGAACAAGGATATTTACCCAACTCTCATCCACTATATACCATGAGAACTAGGATTTATTACATTGGGGGCAACTTTATTTAAAAAAAAAACATAGCCATTGTATTGCCATTTATGAAGCCCATACTGCCCACAGGTGTACAGTCGAGGATTCTTAGCCTTGCATATCATGGAACCCTGATATTACACTGCAAAATAATAATGCACATTCGCACATAAAATACTATTTTAATACTGCTCGCGTAATGTATCCCTCAAGACCGAGATCATCAGATCTCTTTCCAATAAATCATTTTTAGATGTTATTAAGATATCCGACTACGTTCGGAGCTGTGATTTTTAAAGAGCACACAAATGGATAATTTTCTTGATATTTAGTGTCACTTAGATTAGAATACACGTATAAAACTGTTTTAAGGACATTATGATGAAGAAAAATGATTTATAAATACAATATTTTGGCAAAACAATGACTTAGAATAATATTTTTTTCAAAATGTTCTCCTTTTATAAAAGATGCTTTATTTTGCTTATATAAAGTAAAGACTTCTGCAGAGAGTCTGAACTAGGATTTTTTTTTTTGAAAAAATCACATTATTTTCAAAGTTACTACCGATTGAAATAATTATTCATGTTTTTTCTCAAAATTTCTCCACTGTGTTGCAGTAACATATGGATACATCAACTTCTAAGCTGTATATTTCAAAAATTTCAGTTCAACCTCTGTACAGAGGTCTGAACTATATAGAAGCAAAATATTATCAGAATAGAAGTACTTTTCATAAAAGGAGAAGGTTTTGAAAAATGATCTTTCTATGTTCATTTTTTGTCAAAATATTGTACTTAAATAAATTTTTATTGTAATACTATTCTTAAAACAATTTTCTATACGTTTTCTAATCTAAATGACACTAAATATCTTAAGTATTATACATTTATACGCTTTTGCGAAATCACAGATCCGAACGTAGTCGGATACCTTAAGCATGTATCTCTAAATGACTCTTGACTGTTTTAATTTAACTCGCAAGTTGGAACGCGTATGGCAGTGCTTCCAAAGTTTCAAAATCCGCGATCCAATATTTAATCATAATTTGCATCGCGCCCGCCTCTTACAATAACAATGCATTGAATTTTTTAAAAATGCACTTTGATGCTAAAACTAGGATACGACTTTAACCTTTTAGGGGCCACCGGCATATATAAATGTCTCGATCAGTCAAAACGTTAATTTCCCCTAACGTATATATACGTTTTTCCGAAGAACGATCTTTTCTGTGCTCTGCTATCCATAAAATTATTCCGAAGGCTTTTAAATGCAATAAAAGGACCTTGATAATGTTTGAGAAGGATTCATTTATTTCAGATTATTTCTGCTGATTTTCAGATCTGTTTGCGATAGATCGCAACACAAGCTGCTCTGCGACCCAGTCGTTTAAACTGTACACATCAATCGAAGGTAGGTATCGAAACACGTTCGTCACTATCTAACCACGTCTCTGACATGAGTAACGAACATTTTTATGAAATAACGTCGTCGAAATCTGTTTGGTGTGCCCTTTGACAATTGAGCGTAAGGATCGCAAGTTTATCCTGGGTGATGTCTAAGACTTGCTGGTATGTGCGAAGTGGATTTAGCGTATCATTAGGTGGATGACCAGAGTATCTAGTTCTTCCAAGCTATATAACCTCTTATCTTTAGGAATTTGAGTGACTATGACGAATTTCCTGTCCGCTTTTGCTAATAAAAAAATGCTTAAAAAGTACTTTATACTTTTATGAGAGTAAGCAAATTAAAATTTTAAACTACTAAAATACTTTATTTTCTAGAAAAATATCTTTAAAAACGGTGCAAGCACTGAGAATGAAAACAAAATTTGTTCAGTGGGTGGACGAAGTGAAGCCTGACCAATGGGAATGCAGCTTAGAACTCAGTCGTGGTAGAAATGAGAGAAAAATTGAATGATTTGAAATACGAAAAACAGCTTTTTTAAAAGCTAATTAAGAGTAAAAATACATTTCGAAAAAAATAGGAAAAAACGTGCAAATTTAAATTTGCTCTGGATAAACAATTTTCCGGGGAAAATTAAAGTGATTTAAAGTAAATTTGAAAATAGCGAGTTCCTGGGAATCGAACCTGGGGCGATTCATTTCAAGTCAGCTACTATAACCATCAGGCTACGAAAACTCAGGGAGGGAGTTAAAGTAAGCTTTTAAGTTGGATGAGAAGAGTGAAATGAATTTAATTAAGAATTTTAATTGCAGAGAGAATCCGAAAGAATATTATTGGGTCCGTTAAAATTAGGATCCGGGATATATTTTTTTTAATATCCAAGATCGAAGGATTATTCGAGTTATCAATTTTTTGAAAGAAGTTGCTAATTTTTTGATAAATTTCTGATATACATCATTTTGCTCGCGTATCTGAGGTCCTTATTCCTCATGAACCATCAAGCTTTTAATATTTGTCGGAGAATGATGCTTTGAGGAAATTGAATTTGAATAATATGAATTTTAGCTGCATGTGCTCAAATTGGTGTGGCATACTGGTCTTAGGACTAGTGTGTTGATAAGCAATTTATTTTCTCTGCTCTAATAGAGATTCTTACAATCTGGGGGTAGATTTTACTGACCGATTGTGAATTTAGAGTTAAGCGCTCGAGTGCTTGATGGCTACTAGAGCAGTACCCCGATGCGCTGTACACCACCAAGCGCTTTCATTGGTCAAATCATATAGCGCACTCTTACGTCACTTCCTGTTACACACATCTGACCCTTTTCACGAAATCACTCCCACAAATAACAGCAACCGAGAGGAAACATGTTACACATCAATACAAACGCGCTGTACAAAAGATAATGCGTAAAATTTTATTTGCATAGATTTACACTAATATTACGTAGAATGTAGATTTATTGAAGTTATACTTATTACTGCATGTATCAATTTATTTCAATTACTTGTAGTGGAAAAATAACTGAGACAAATTTTAAAAAAAATAATTTTCATACTTATTTCTTTTATAAGGGAAAAAATGAATTTGTTTAGGTGGGACAACAGAAATTGTAACAATTGGAAAAAAACACTATCTTAGTGGGTCATTGCTAGTTTTCTAAAGATAAAAGATGTCAATTGTTTCAGTATATTCGCAGATAACATGTTTAATAATGGATTGTACCTATAATATTTTCGAATCCTAAATGACTTTCAATTATTCCATATTTCATTTAATATTAGATTGAAGTGCTTAAAAGGGATTGATAATTATTTGATTGAGAGTTCATTACACCAATCGCAAGAGTGATAATCGCGTGTAAATTACTATTTCAACCATGACGGTTTGCTTACTATAGAATAAACTGCAATTATATTGCAGTTATGCTTAACATATAATTCAATTTAATTGTGTGGAGGGTATATTCAAAACGTTAATCTGTTGAATAATTATTATTGCATTTAATAATCATATACTGAATTACTCCTGACAGTAATTGACTGCAATGATGCTTTTGACAATTAGTTACTGCGTCATAAAGTTACATCCCATCGTAGTATGCAATGAGGGTAAGAAATTTTTATTTAAAATATTGATTGTTTTTACTATTTAAAATTGATTTGTATAAGTTTATAATGTACTAGCCGTTGTATGATAATATAGAGCTTATATATATAGTTTAATTCTCTTCAAACAAGAGATAAACACATTAATCAATCACATTCGAAATAAAACACATCAACGGTAGAAAGATCATACAATGAAAGGCACATGAGCAGCCGAGATTAAAAATCATAAAATGGATGCTGCAGTATTATACACATTGATGACTTAGGACAGCTAATAAATGAAATAATTTATATAAAAGTCGGCTTGAACATGTTTTTTTAGCCAGCCAACCTTCCCCCTTTACGTAAATAATACTGTGCAAAAACCTATTGAAAGTAAGGTACAGGAATATCTAAATCCAGTACAAGGTAGAGGTAACTTACTTAAAATTTACACTCGAAAATGCAGAGCCCGCGCTAAATCTGAGTGCAATAAATAAGTTATTGTCAGATTCTGGACCCTAATGCAGATTCTAAGCATGCGAATTGCTGAAATGTAGCACTTAACAAAAGTATAAAAAGAATATAAAACAAAAATTAATAAGATAGTTACAAATTACCATAACTTTAGTGACACTAGAGTATGTATGGATTAAATAATATTAAGTAATTTTAAGTAATATTAGAATATGGAGGTAACTATAACTATGAAATATGTAAATTTATAGTATTAAACTATTATTAATCTAAGAATGTTAAATCCTTGCAATTTTGAATAGCTTTATTCATATAACTATTAATAAAATTAATTGGGTATTTCTGATTTAAGCAATATTTAGTTAAATGTTTATAGTTATTTCTGATTTTTTTGACACCAGAAATTTATTGCGTTGTATATAATTAATATAAATATATATATATATATACTTAATTTTTAAAGAACTTTATTCAATCATTTCTACATCTCTTCTGACGCTGAGAGCAGGGAAGAAAGAGCACACCACGGTGTTGGTCAAGTGGATAACACTTGAAAAGCAGATGCGATAAGTATCGCGGATTTTACGATTGTACTTGAAAGTTAATGCTGACGTATAGTGGCTATTAATTCTAACGATCTGGAATTCAACATATTTATTGGCTAGGCCATATGTTCGAAAGAAATAAATGGGTGATTAGTTTGATACTTAAAGATGTGAACTGAGAAAGATAAGTTAATTGCTAGATAGGGAATTTAATTTTTAATCTAATTTAATTATCCTTGCATATATGTATATGTGAGGAATCCCCAGCCCCTCAAATGTCAGTTGGGGTAAACTGCCTACCAGGAAAACTCAACCCAACTCCCGCAAAAGAACTTTTACTTGTACTTTCGCCGGACTTAAGGAGTCATAGGACCCTTAACAGATATCCGTGCACTCGAAGGAAACATCCTTCTTCTAACCAGTGTAACTTAACAATAAAACAAAACAATATTTTGAAATTTTTACCACATGATAATCATATATATTTACATTATTTCTCAAATTTTCAGAAAATTTGAGGAAAAATTAAAAACGTTATTAAGAAATAAAATTTGGTCAATTTTTCAAAAAAATATGAAAATTAGCATTTTACAGCGCGCAGAAATCTGAAGAGCAGAATTGATCAAAATTTACAAAATTAATTTTATTTGATATAAAAATGTTCCTTTTTGAACTTATACATACTTTTAAAGCATTTAGAGAACAAAAATATTTTTAAAATACAATTATGAAGAAAATTTTAAAATTTTATGAAAAATTCAATTAAAACACAAATAAAAAAAAAAATTACACAAAAATTTGTTTAAAATTTTTTGTATAAGTTATAAAAACCTTATTTTGAACATGTGTATGAAATTTCATATTGATATGATAAATAGTTTTTGAAAAATTCTGCGCGCAAGGCAAAATTTTTCATTTTGAAAAAAATGAAGTTAAAGATAAAAAATAACAAAAAAAAAAATTAAACATACCAGTATGCTTTAAAAGTCCCAGCAGCATAAATATTGCCCTCTGCAAGCTTGCGTTGCTCAATTTGTTTGAGTATTTTAAGTTTTTAGCTTTATGAGCTTAAAGGAGGTTTTAGAAGCTCGTCTCTTAGCCGTTGACTTGCGCATTTTGTCAATACTTACACAATTCAAAACATTTGTTTTATTTATTTTTAAATTCAAAGCACGCATCAGATCAATTCTGTTCTTACTTCCATCATTGTATTCACATGCAGCTATAAATGCAGCTATTTTTGTGACATTAATTCCTGATAAAATTAATTTCGGGCTATACTTCCAAATCAGTAAATTCAATGACTCATTAGCATTTTGAGTTTTCCCCCCTAAACACCTTCTTAACAATTTCAAGTGTGATTAATCTTTAAAAACAGGTTTAATCACTTCAGAAACTGCTTTTGGTAAGGTGTTCTTGTGAGAAAATTCATTCACTGTATTGTTGTGAACCGAAACATTGTACTTACACCAGCTATTTTTGCCTTTTGGGTAAAACCAATGTTTCGGCTCATCATCTGTGCTGGATGTATGAGCCCACACAGCTAGACAGCTTGCCTCATCTCATTCACATTATGGGAATTGGCACGAATAGCATTGCCATAAAAAGTCGTCAATTTGCTTATAATAGCATCGGTTAGGCGACCTTTCCCACCAATTGTTTTCCCATCGGAAACCTTCTTTTCCCCGTAAAACTTTCAACTTCCGCAAGCGGTTACCCATTTGCTTTTAGACATGGCCACCACACTCTATTTTTACAATGGGAACACTATCCCCATATGGTTCTTTTTCAGCAATAGACAAAAATGTCTTTTGAGTCACCATCACCAATGTATCGCTGATACTTTAATCCATGTTTTTGTTCTGATCGGAGAAAAGTTTTCTGCATTCCGCAAACTTCCATTTTTTCCAGCAGATCTGCTATGGTTTTCTGCAGAAAATGTGATGTTTAGCCAAAAAGCACTATATTTTGGTCCAAGCTTTGGCCCTTTATCGAGTCACATCCTATGCAATAAGAGGACATGACTTCCCTGTCGAGAACTTTCCCGCAGTCAGCTCAATCAATATACAGACTCAATAAGTGAAGTATGACCACGGGTCTTCAGGTCCCATCACCGTTAACTACAACAGAATTTACGGTGCGATCAATAATTTTTCCTCAGCAGCAGCTTTCTTCATCGATGCATTTGCAAGCGCTTCACTTATATCAGCTATCTTTGCATTTATTCTGTCGTAAGCTTTCTGAGACACTGGATTTGGCTAACACATAAGAGAACAAAACGTCTCGAGCGAAGACAATCCTTGGCCTATATAGCGCATGGCCAAAACAGACCGTCTGTTGATTTCAGGTATATTTTTTTATACCAATCAATTCACAGGAATTAAGTTTTTTTCAATGCTACATTTTCTGCATGTGAACTGAAATATGGAAAATAATCCTACAGTGGATTTTTCACTCATTTTTATTTTGCCATAACACACAGAGCAACAAAGTAACTTTTCAATTTTTGAAAATAATAAACTAATGTCGATTTTAGTCTATAACCTTGAAACTCAACTGAAACATCATTTTCGTAAGCTTCTGAAATCTTGTGTGCACTTGGCAATTTTTTCGCCGATGAACTTTTGTTTGGCGAAACATTTTCAAAAGAAATAATACTTTTTTTTTTTAGACAGAGATTTCTTCCGATACATGTTTCCTTGAAATCTTTTTCTTCTTTGGTCTCTTTCCGGATGAAGTTTTTTCAATGGAACATCCATGTTTAAAAGCTTTCAATAACAAACGAAAAATAATGCTAATCCAAAATCGAAATGTAAATAAACAATCCCGCTTAGATTAAACGAAGTTAAAAGTTGAGTTGTAGTTATGCTACTCCCGAAATCAATTTGATATTAGGTGTGGCTCTTTTAATAAAACTAATCGGCGAAATATTAAAATGTTTGGAATGTGTTCTGACAGATGTCAAAAGTGGGCGTGGCAGATGCAAGTTTTTGTTTACGTGTTACTAGTTATTTCTCAATAACTTTGGAAGTTTTCACAGTATCAACAACATTTTGGTTGCAAACTGCTCAGAAACGTTGAGGCTTTAACATATATTTTTTTCAAAAAATCGAAAAAATGAAATTTAAGAGTCCTATGAGGCCTTAAAGAAGACACGTGCACAAAGAACTCGCTCGCTACTGATTAATGCTTAAGAGGTCTCGTTTTTGTCATGGCTTGGAGTGCAAGCTGCTTAACTTAAAATTGTAATAAAATATATATATACTAGGAAAAACGGCTGTCCGTTGCATTTTGTCCTGTCAATCGAAGAATTTCTCCAATACAGGATATATATATATATATATATATATATATATATATATATATATATATATATATATATACATACACTGCTGGACAATTGCTAAGGACGGAAAATACTATCATCCATAGCAACCACAAAATGAAAAGAAGCAAAATGTGGAAAATTAGAATAAGTGCGGGATATTAGTAAGAAGTATGAGTACGCAAATTTTTTCCGATCGTCTGTTCATCACGTGATAGCGTTCATAAGAGCTTTAAAGGTTTTGACGCGTGTGGACAGTTATTGTTTCAAGTCAAAGTTTTACAGGAAAGATTTAATAGACGAACTTAAAAAATTTTTGGCACGTCTTGTCGACATCACATAGATGATTTTATGCGTGGCCGAATTATTGGAAAGATCGAAGAAGGGCGAAAAATAACAGATGTTGCCAGGGAGTTTGACATCGCTCACATCGTTGTTTAACGGCTGTGGAAGTCATTTCAAACTACTGGAATGTGTAGTAGACGACACGGGGAAGTCGCGTTAGAAGTACGACGCCTGCAGAATACAGATATATCGTCCTATCAGCAAAAAGGAACAGGCGCATCACAGCTCAGCGGGTGGCAAATCAGTTTCTTGCTGCCTCAGGAAAGCAGATCTCCCGAAAAACAGTTGTCAGACGTTTGAGGGGAGGGGACTATACGCACGCAGACCTGTTGTGTGTGTCCCATTGACCAGACAGCACCGTACTGCCCGTTTGCAATGGTGTCGTGAGCATCACAATTGAACTGAACCGGACTGGGCATGCGTACTATTCTCAGATGAGAGTAGGTTCAGTCTGTCATAGGATTGAAAACGCCAACTGATCTGGCGCGAGAGTGGTACTGCTTATCGTCCAGAAAATATCCAGGAAAAGGACCGATATCCGACATGCAGTATCATGGTGTGGGCCGGCATCATGATCAATGGCCGCACGTGCCTACATGTGGTTGCGAATGGGACTATGTCGGGCCAACGATACATTGATGAAGTTCTACTTCCTCATGTTCGTCTTTTCCGTGGTGCTGTCGGTGATAAATTTGTTTTTATGGACGACAACGCAACATGTCATCGAACACTCGCTGTTCAGGATTGTCTAGACACCGAGGGTATTCAACGTCTCGTATGGCCAGCGCGTTCTCCAGATCTAAACCCCATTGAAAATGTGTGGGATGCTTTGGGGAGGCAAGTTTCTGGTCTAAACTATCCTCCGACAAACAAAAACACCCTCATCCGTGCACTCACTGAGGAATTTGATAAATTGCCTCAATAGCTGCTGTATAATGTTGTGCAAAGTATGGTACGACATGTGGAATGTTGCATCGCACTCCACGGTGGACATATCCCGTACTGATACCTTTCTTTAAGGTGCCTGCTGACTTTTAGATGCTTTGTTCCATTTCTCCGTACGCAGATCAAATTAACATTTTTTTCTTTCAGATGTTTCACAGCTTTTGTACTTTCAAACAATAAATATTCTTTATTCTAATGTCTGAACAGTGTGGCAACTATATATATTATCCTACTAGGCCTCATGTCTCGCTTAATGTTATGCTACATAGCAATTTGTGATCCGTCCTTAGCAATTGTCTAGCATTGTATAAATAAATATATATATATATATATATATATATATATATATATATATATCTTTTATGCTCCCGCAACCATCTGCTTCAAAGTAGATTTCTTTAAAACCCCCATTTTAGTGGTTCTCTACTCAACAGACAAATATGGTTATCAAATTTCAAGTCTAAGTCAAATAGTTCACAAATATTAATTTTCGTTTAACAACGCTTCTTTGCCTAATGTAACCCTCTTGGGATAGACTCTCCAAATAAACCCTTTTGTAGAGAATCTTGACTACACGAAAGTAACCTTCTGGTCAAAGTTCACGTCTGTAGGTCTTATAGTTAAATATTTATCTGTAACGCACTTTAAAACTTAGCATCCACACCATAGGGGCCAATTTTCTCAATCGCCCTTTTGTAGCGTATCTTTCCTCTATGAAAGTAATATACCTGCCAAACGTGTGTTAAAGTCGTTAGGTCTGACATTTTATATCTGAAAATACGTTAATGCCGTCGGATGTTGGTGAGATTTGGAACGAAGCAGTTGATGAGCTGGCTTTTATAGGGTTTATGATATCCCTAACCCCATGTTCCTCTGTCTTGAACCATTCAGAAACTCATTTCCTCCACAGAGCTAAAATGAATTTGACTTGGCTAAGCATTTCTGCTCATCACTGGCATGCAGCCAAGAGTCCTGGCCTATATCTACAGTGCAGGAGTTCCATGGCTTTTCACACGGCCTTGACGTGCTTGGGAAGTGGTCATCTGCGTGGTATGACCTTTATGCAGGGGTTAAAGTTTTTATTTACCTTTTCCTGCCCTCTCCCAGCTTCTCCTGCTCATCATCTGGACAGCTGGGCATTTCCGGGCACAGTTGTTTGAATATGAAGACCTGATGTGTGACAGTTGTATGCGGAAAGGTCAAATGGACTTGGTTTACGTTTTATTGCCCCAAGGGGATTTGAAAGACTTTCTAGCAGCGGTAGCCGAGTGGTCCAGGTATCGAATCCTGACTGGCTTTTTCACGAATTCAAGCATAGCACCACTAATGTCCCGCCGTGTCGGAGAGCGGTGCACGTTAAACCAGCCGAGAGCTCAAAAGTCCTCCCGTTGGTGTGGTGCGATAGTTATTAGATTAGAGTGAAAGCTCGGGGTCGTCCACGTCACTTGACCATGGTTCAAAATTACGTGGACCGTCGCCAAAATCTCTCGTGTAGCTGAACAGGGAGGCGTCAATATTCATTCACTTTCTCACTGAGGATATACTTTCACAAAACAACTTCCTAACGGTTTTTTACTTCATGAAAGGAACCTGCTTGCCAAATTTAAAGTTATTATGTTTTATAGTCCCTAAGATTTCGTTTGGAGTGAGTGAGTGTATAAGTCAGTAAATTTTCTTCTTTATGCATATATATTTCTCTCATTGATGTATATTTTTTTTAGTTTTCAAGACAAACAATTTAATTATTTAAGCAATAATAAGTATTGCAGCACATACATTTTTAAAAACACTGTGACACTAATACTAAAAAAAGTTTTTTTTCCAAATAGAAAAGGTAATTTATCTAAGTAAATAAACATTAAGTAACTTCCATTGTGTGGATTAAAAAAAACCCTTATCTGGAAAATAAATAAAATTGCCTATCATTGCGTTTTGTTTATATGTCAGCTAAAAAAAACTTTCATTTATATTTTTTTTTTTCTTTTTGTGCATTTTTTGGATCCACTTTGATACATTTACTAGACAGTTAACTCTCTCTCTCTCTCTTACTCTCTCGCTCACGAAGTCCATAATAATTTTTTTTCTTACTTTACAAAGTATAATGCAAAGCCGGGAATTCTTTTTTTTTGTTTTCTTGTTTCTTTTGTTGCTTCTAAAAAGTTTTGATTTCATTCTATTTTCTCATTCATTTAATTAGGCACAATTAGAATGGTGGCGGAAACAATTATTTCCGTGAGAGAAAAAATAAATCAGTCTTGCTTCTTTTCTTTTTGCTGGCATACTCAGACAAATGTTATTTTTCAAATGCATTTGCATTTTGTTACCTAAAAAATCAAGTAAAAACATTAAAGAACAAAGTATAATCCTGATTCAGAACTTTCTATGTAGAGTTTTTTAAATGTACATTTAATGTAATTTATTTTCATTACATATTACATTCCTATTTATGAGATCATTCCTTTGAGAGCCTATAAAAAACAGACATTAGTAATAAATATCACTTTTATATAAACAAATAAAATTCAAATATTTTATTATTAAATATAATTACTTATCCAACATATTATGCAACTTTAAAAATGTATTAATTAAATAAGCAAATATGTTTTGTTTTAGGAACAAAACATATTAAAAAGGTATTGAAAAATAATATATATACAGACTTTATTTTTATTAGTTAATGGAAAAATGTGCAACATTTTATTAACAATCATTCAAATCCTCTGGATTATTTTGGATTTGATTATTATTTTTTTCTTCATTTTTCGATAAGCAAATGATTTATTTTGTTACCATTTTTGTTAAGGTTGGTTTCAGCATAAGCTGTTTTGCAATATATTTTAAAACAAATAGAAAAAAAGAGAGGAATGCAATATATGTATATGCGTAATCTAAAATTTGCAAGGAGTATTTTTATTGAATTTTAAACATTCAAAGCAAATGCGCTATTGTGAAAATTTCTGATTTTATAAAACTTAAAATTTAAATTTGTAAAATATCAATTGTTTTATTTATTTATTAAAATAACAGCTGAAAAATTACTTAAAAATTCAGTAGAAAAGTTGTAAAAAGGGCTTGCAAAATGAAAAGAATGATTTTTAAAACTGGTTTAAGTAATTCAAAATTGTTGAATGTACTATTTGAATTATTTTTATTTTTCTTCATAATATTCTATAAACAAAGCATTTACTTATACCCTATTTTTTAAGAATGCAATTTTTTTTATAAACTTTGAGAATAAAATAGAAGAAAATATTTCGCATATATATATATATATATATATATATATATATATATATATATATATATATATATATTTATATATATATATATATATATATTTTATATATATATATATATATATATATATATATATATATATATATATATATATATATATATAAATCTTATGATGTGTACAACAGAGATATTTGAAATAAATTGAACTTAAAAGAATATATATTTATGTACTTTTTTTTTCTTATTTTATAAGGAAATTGGTTTATTTTCCTTTTTGTGCAGTGAAATAGAAAAAAAGAGAAAGGTTTACTTCAGTACATCAGAAAGAATCTTAACTTTGAACTCGAAGCAAATATACATATTGGAATTACTTCTTCAGGAGAGAGTTTATTTAATAGATAGATAGATACATTTTTATGGATAACGTTCATCCCCTTAAGCGGTTTGTTTGTACGTTGTACGGGGTACCGAAATTTGATCACGACAGGTTTGCCCGATTTTCTTTCTTTCTTTGATTTGCACTTATTTTTAATTCCTAGGTGTATTATTATGTGATAGAATTTTAAAAAAGTGATGCCTTTTGTCTATGGTACTAAAATGCATTCCTTCCGGCATTCTTTTTTTGTGGTAAAGGCGGGAATGAGTATGGTGTTTCCTTATAAGCAATGCAAAAATTATACCTTTTTAAAGCTTTTTGGTTTTTAAAAAATACCTCTTAATAGGTTATATAAAGAGTGTTTTTTTCCCCAGGTATAGAAGTTTAAGTTGGCATTACTTTCCAAGATGGCGATCGATTTAACAGCTTTCAAGTGAATTATTCTCAGTTTGGTTTGGCAATTCATCAAAACGATCATCAAGCAAGGCGTAGATTCGTTGAATGGGCCGCCCAAAACGAGATTGCCGTTGTTCCCGATTTTCATAAGCGAATTTGGTTTAGCGATGAAGCGCACTTCTGGTTGAATGGCTACGTCAACAAACTAAACTGCCGCATTTCGAGTGAAGCTAATCCACAAGTGTATGTCGAAACACCGTTACATCTAGAAAAACTGACTGTTTGGTGCGCTTTATGGGCTGGTGGAATCCTTCTTCAAAAAAGATGAAGGCCACAACTTTACAGTCAATGGTGATCGGTATAGAGCCATGATTACTAACTTTTTCATTCCTGAATTGAACAATAATGATGTCCAGGAGCTGTGGTTCCAACCAGACGGCGCAACATGTCACACAGCTCGTGCCACAATCGATTTATGGAAAGACACGTTTGGTGACCGCCTTATTTCACGTTTTGGACCTGTAAATTGGCCTCCAATATCTTTTGATTTAACACCGCTAGACTATTTTCTGCGGGGCTATGTAAAGTCATTGGTCTATGCGGATAGGCCACAAACGCTTGACCATTTGGAAGACAACATTTGCCGTGTTATTGCCGATATACGGCCACAAATGTTGGAAAAAGTCATCGAAAATTGGACGTCCAGATTGGACTACATCCGAGCCAGCCGTGGCAGTTCTATGCCAGAAGTCATATTTAAAATGTAATGCCACAAGATTATCTTTCGAATAAAAAAAATTCATGTCAATCGAATAATACATCGTTGTTTTATTGGAATTTAAATTTCTATACCGCTAAAAGAACACCCTTTATGTGAATGTATACAAGCATATAAGAAGATTTTCAAGAAGTAAATAGTTTATAAAAATCATGGACAATGTAAGAAATTAATTTTATCCATATACTTTATTCAAATAAAAATAATGATTGATCAAAAAAATCCATTATATTATTATACTTTAAGTATAATCTTGGACAGTACTCAATCTGCAAGTGTACAGTATCTCTTTTATATGCCGGTTAGAACAGTGTTTCTCAAACTGTGAGGCGCGCCCCCTGGGGGTATGGCAACTGCGAGGGTGGCGCTAGCATATTTAAAATAAAATGTTTAAAATATAATTTTTGGAATGAAGTAAAACAAGATGCTTTCTGACATAATAAAAAAATACACATTTACACTGATATAATTTATTTTTATCATCTGGTGATCATCAAAAATAAAAGATTCCACTTCTAACGCTCATTAGCCATCTTTGATACTATAACCAAAAAAAAAATTTTGTTGTTTGCTTTGCGGTCAATATGAGAACGATGAGAGAGATTTTTTTACGTTTCTTTTAACGATATCAAACGATGAGAGATTTTTATTACGTTTCTTTTACCTTAAAATATTACTTCAGCTGATCTTCAAACTTACTAATATGGTTATCTCTCCGTCTTTTTTTTTTTTAGGGAAGTTGTAAATATATATAATATATTTCTGTTTCATCTTTTTTCCATGTGAAAGAGTTTTATGATATATGGATAATCATGAGTATTCTGAAACATATAATGCATAATGAAAAGCGTTTTACACAATTATTTTTAGAACATGCTACACTTTCCCCATGAACAATTTTGTAGTTTTGATTGCTGTGTTGTACGACTTATTCTGGTTTATAAATGTAAATAAGCAGAATATTAAAAAATGGGCATATGTGATCCCTATTAAAGGAAGTTGATCTGATCAAGCAATTAAAGGACCTACTGAAATAATGCATATTTATCAAGATAGCGAAGGTAAATATCAGAAAAGCGTGATATGAAACGTTTGAGTTGATTTGAGTTTAGCTGGAAAATAACGTTCCTGTGTTGTTAGCGAAAAGTGTCTGTGATTTATGTCCTTTATTAAGGGCATTATTTATTTGGATCATTTTATTTATTTTTATTGGATTTTTCTCAAATTTTCTTCGAAAAATTGAAAAGTCCTTGAAAGTAGGTAAGTATATTTTCTCTTAATTTAATTATTCACTGGAATTGTGATTTTTATAGTGTTTAGTAAAAATAACTATAAAATAAATTATAGTTTTAAAACAAACTAAAATACACGCTTTTATAGTGAATCAACCTAAAAAGCAAGCATATATATATATATATTACTTAAAGTAAGATATGCAAAATTTAATACTTAATCTTGTTAATTTGTACGGTTTATAATAATGATCGTATTGTAGCTTTAGCGTCAAAGTGCATTATGTTTGCATTCAGTACATTATTAATGTATAAGGGGGCGCGATAAAAATTGTGATTGAAAATGGGGGCGCCAGTAGTGAAAGTTTGAGAACCACTGGGTTAGAAAGCAATCGCAGACATTTGTAGTTTTCCCTCTATTACTGACAAGTCCGAAGAAGACAGCGTAGTTTTATAGAAGCTACAGTATGGCTAAAGTAAAGTAAATATCATTGAGAATAATAATTGATTTAAAATTATTATTATTATTGGATACTGTTTCATTTATTTTACTTTATTTTCTTAAAATGTTATTATTCATTGTTTTGGTTTACTTGACTCATATATTTTGTTCTCTATTGATATCATGATATGTTTCATGCAACGAAAACGCTCTAATGCATTTCTATATATGGAACAACTTGCCATGTTTTTATGATTAAATCCTTTGCCGATGAATTTCCTATAATTATTATTCAACTTCATGACATTTTTTGCTTAAAAAAGTAATCCCATGATTTCTATAAACTGCCGGCATATGTATCATCTTAGTAAATTTTACTTTTATATACCACATTTTCATATATATATATATATATATATATATATATATATATATATATATATATATATATATATATATATATATATATATATATATATATATATATATATATATATATATATATATAGGGTAAACATGAAAATACGGACATTATGTATAGTAATACGGGCATATTTAAGCAAATAGCCTTATTGTTAGTAATGGTTTTGAGTTGGCGCAATCGCACTGCGGCGTTGGTAATGCGGTGACTGTATTATTTGTTTGTTATGTTGTGCATTTCAAATAGGCGCACAAAAAGACCATTTCTGATGTAAGTGCAGCTACATGGTACTTCAAATTGGGGTATTTTAGTTATCTTCCTTAAGAAATTAGGAGCAAAATTATTTAAGTGGCTGTGATCTTATGTAATTGTAGCAACCGTAGGCGGGAACTAGTGGTTTTGGTTTTTCTCGCTTCAACAGTAGTAATAACTATCGAATAATGCCATTTGATCAAACATGGGCAGAAATATTATGGGTTATATGGGCTACATCGAATTTTGATTAAATAATACTTTCCAATCCTACTCTTAGAATATAATCTGAACCTGCAGATCCTTTGCATTCATCTTCCTTCCATAATCATCTTTCTTTAGCAAATTTAATTTAAATTACAGCAGCAAACGGCTCACTTATTGTCGCTACTGAATTCCCGAAGACATCAGCATCATTTTTGGATAAGATGAGTCGAATTCGAACACTGAATGCTACCTGTGCAAATAGTGAAAGGCGATATGTCATTATAAGAGATTGAAATGTACAGAAGATCTGCTTCTACGAAGTAGAGAGTTGTAAACCGAGGTCATTAAGAAGATGTAGGAGGCAAACGCAGAGTAACAGCAATTACCAGTGAACACGATGATCCTGTATTTCTCCAGTTTATGGTGCTAAAAGGGTAATGAAAATGAAGTATATTTATGAGTGTAATCGTGTGGTCTTGTTCATCCATGATGGATGTATCAAATTAAAAGGTTGATTCCTTCTGTTGTAATGAATGTAGCATATAAGTGAAGTCCTCATTAAATGTGTTTTCTATAAGTTTGTAATAATGTTTGCTAATTTAACAGTTTACCTGAATTTCACCAATTAATTAGTTTTGGTTTATAAATAAGATTTTGGACGTTTTTTGAGATACAATTTGTTCAATAACAAAAGTTTAATTTTTCTTCTTATCATCTTCAAAACAAGTAATTTGATTAAAAATACATTTCTTTTCCTAAAATGTCAATGTAAAGGAGACAGTTTCTCTGATATTTTTTATATTGCAACCATATCCCATTTCCAGCAATTGCACCTAGATTACCTATAACATTAAGCAAATATGAACAACTTCAAAATTCATTTTGGAGCTCCTTTATACACAAAGAAACAATAGTTAGAAGTTTCTTTATATACCATTAAAAATACCATACTCTAATATTTGAAATATCATAATTTTGGAAAAAAGGAAAAGTGTTCTAGTGTAATATATTTTCAATTGTCTTGGTGCCCAGATTTGCCAAGTTAAAACTATGCGTGTGCCAGGATATTATTCACCTAAAACTTGCCACGATCTGCCTTTAAATAGCTGTACTCACTGAAAAATTCTTAAGTATTACAGATAGTTGGATCGCTTTTAAATTTCTCCCTTAAATCTTAAGGGGGAAACTTATAAAAACAGTAGGTAGAAGATAAAAATAATAATCAAAGGTATCATCATCACATCCGTTTCTTTTATCTATCCATAACGACTAATACGGTGTTCGGGTTCAATGTAATTTCATGGAATATGGATGAATGGAGATTCCGTATTGTCGAGTTACTATATTTAATTAATAAGCATTCTCCCGATATCCTTCTTGAATTGAATTTAGACCTGATATTTTTTTTCTCTATTCCAAAATATACTATTTTACAAAAAACGATAGAACCAACCCCATCATCCCTAGTGGAGGTACGGATAGCTTTATTGAACGTAACAATCTACATTTTTAAGTTCCCATTCTACAACTGGGTGCAGAAGCGACTATTATCACATTTACACCGATAGATCGAAAATCCTTTCTGTTACCTCAATCTATATCTCTGACCATCCTTTCCAATAACCTCGCTACACTCGGATCTTGACACATTTTTCACTTTAATGCTAAACACAAACACACTGGGAGATGAACAAGTAACTCGAAAAGAGGAAACAATCTTCTGAATTACAAACATTTTAAACTACAGGAAGACGTAGCCCCGAACACTTCTATTCGTTCAAGGTACGGTTCTGCCTCTATTCTTAATTTTTCTCTAATGAAAAATGTCTTATATCCATGTAAAATTATCTCTACTTTGGAGTGAAGCTATGTTCATAACTTAGTTAAAATCACTTTTCTAACCTCCAGAAAATTCTCATTACCAGCTCCACAAACCTGCCTAAACTGAAATATATTAAAAACCGAAATTATCAACAACGGAATTATAACAATACCGCTGCTAACAACTGATGGGAGGCTAGGAATTGTCCCTTGCTTTCTAGAAATTTTCATACGAGTCCCCCTTGACCGGATGTGGTGAAATTCCTTCGGTGGGGAGTGTCAAGAGATTCCCACGCTTTTCTGAGTTCAGTGAACGTATAAATTTTACGACTTGTAGAATTGCGCGATGGAGATTGTCCAATCAGATGCGCAATTCAAAGGGCAGTAAATAGTCCGGCTACAGGAGTTTGGCGTGATGGGGCTCAGAATAAAAGGTTACGCACCCGAATTTTCAGCGAAGTTCTTTCTCAAAAATTCAGTACTCAGACGTAACTAAGCGTAAAAATCGCCACCCCAACTCGAAACTGCCCTGGCCAACATATATTCCTCCTTTCAAAGTTATGTTTTCTTTCATTAATTTTTTGTAAACTTAATTTTACTTGTGCATCGATAAATTGAACTGTATCTTAAACGTAATGATTCATTCAGTACGAAAATTTCAATTAATTTTAATTATTGGCCATGATGCGATTTAAGAATATCGAATCTGGGTTACTTAAACTGATAAATTTACTTTGGCCATGCATCACAACACAGATAACATTCATGCTAAAATGCAGCTAAAAACCATGCTAAAAAATAAGACACACACGCAAACAGCCTTTAAATCTCTGATTCAATTAGTTATCCATTTGTAATAGGAGAAGCAAATCATCTGTTAAAAAGCAGAAAAATCTGACAATTCACTAGATGTCCTAAAGATAAAAACACGTTAACAAAATCAAAACAAAATGGTTAATGATTACACACAAAAATCCTGGGCAAAATTCCTTAATGGCCTGCAAGGTGATCCAGTGACTGAATGAGAACAAGAGATGTCCAAAAATATTGTTGATACACTTCCGATTCAGTTACAATACAAACTAAACTCCGACACACAGTCGCTGACAAATTCCTATTTAATGCTATATATATATATATATATATATATATATATATATATATATATATATATATATAATTTAACTTTAACCTTTTAATTTGAACTTTCGGATTTTTAATTTGAACTTTCGGATTTTTTAATTTGAACTTTCGGATTTTTTTAATTTGAACTTTTGAATTTTTTAATTTAAACTTTCGGATTTTTTAACTTGAACTTTCGGATTTTAGATATTTTTGGTATTAACTTTGGGATTTTAAATATTTTTTAATTTGAACTTTGGCATTTTATATATTTTTTGGGTTTTAACTTTTTGATTTTGTATAGTTTTTTTAATTTTAACTTTAGGATTTATTTTTTATACCTATATACAACTATTTTTTTTTCTACCTATACAACAATTTTAAAGATGGGTGAATCATCTTTGTTGTTCGATGGTTCACTTATATTATGCACTAATTTGTTTTAGAATTTTAATATTTTAGTGTTATAATATCTTTCAGAATGCGATGGCGAATATTTTAGTTTTTCAAATTTAATGGTTTAATTTTAACTTTTTAATTTTTAATTTTTAAGTTTTTTGAGATTTGGATATTTTTCCGATTAACTTACGAAGTGGCAATAGGGGAAGGTTGGCACCATCAAACTAGTTTAACGCCACTTATCGGTCCTAAATGCACTTGGATATTTTATAAATTTTTATTTTATTTTATAATTTTTAATTTTGTTTGAATACGATGGAATTTTATCTTTTATATTCGCCATTGATATTTTGAAATGGGATTTAGTATTATAAGATTCATATATTTCAATTTTTAATTCATTATTGTGATTGATTGTTGATGATTGGTTTTATATATTTAAATATATATATATAAACAATACTCGTCCCCCAAAAAATTTTTAGAAACAGTAGCATTAAAAGTAATTTATGTTTTTTTTTTCTTTCAGATTGTATTGTTAAGTTAACACTTAAGCAGAAAAATTATTTTGACCTGCCAGACACTTTCAAAAAATTATAATTTTTTGAAGTTTTTAAAAAAAACTTTTATAAAATACTCAAATGTTTTAATTTTTTTATTCATTTTAAGTGATTTATTTTTAAGGGTATGGGAAAGAAAAGTTAGCATGGATTTAAAAATTTGTTATCATGTTGATTTTTAATAATTATTTTTATAGCTAAACCTGGAAAAAGCAAGATAATTTTTCAAACATTAACTTTAGTATTTAAAAAAAAGATAACTAAAGCAAAAACTAAAATTCATATTAATTATTGTAAAATACATATTTGGAAGTGTATGCAACATATTTGAAGACTCTGTATCTTGAACTTAAAAAAAACCTAGAGATTTGAAAAAAAACGTACATCTTTAAAGTTAAATGCCTGAGAAAAGCACACTTAAGGTTTCTTAAAACATAAAACAAAAACTAATAATGCATGTAAAGCTGTAATTGCTATTATGTTAATTTCCAGCTTATGTTATACATTCAAACACTACTTTAATTAAATATGACTGAATTGTTTTTTTTAATTCACAATATCATTTTGGATAATACTGATAGCATTTATTACGACGAAAGGTTATTCAGCCTAATCATAGTACAGTATTTTTACAAAAGGTTTGAATCTCCAATAATTTATGTACAAAATAACAATGATACAAACTTGAGCTGGAAATCAACAAGTTTTTTAATAATATCTAATTTTATCTCAGTTTTAATTCAGAGCAACTTAGCCAGCATGAATTTTTGTTGAGCCATTTTAAATTACTATAATATAGAACTACAACTTGTTTACCAGAATGTAGTTTGGTAGGGGAGACCGGGGCAAGATGACGATGTTAGCAGTTTTTGTTGTTTATTAATTTATTTTTTAGGATAAAAAAATTATTTTTACATGAAGTGTTAAAATAGTCCTTTGTAATATTAAATACATTACCATTTAATTTTTCAAATAAAAAAAAACACAAAGGATAATTTTATTTTTTCAGAACTTTAACAAACCCAGCCCCAGTACTGGGGCAACATGACTTTGGCCTTGGGGCAAGAGGACGACAAAGGTTGAGAAAGGTTGAACAGATTTTGTCTTTTGAATATGTTACATAGTTTAACAAATGAAATCTGGGTTTTTACATCTTACAAAGTATCAAACTAAGCATAATACATTGCAAGGTTATGTTGAATTGTTTAGTTGAGCAGCTAACAATAGTCACAAATAAAAATGCCATTTTCATGATTGGAACTTTCCTCATGCCACCACTCTTGGCATTTACAGCACTAGATCTATTCTTCTATTGGAGAGTCAAAATATTTCTCTTCACAAGCAGGCCATCTAATGACACCACCCTTTGAAGTTGATGCAATTGGACTGTTTGGCCTGGGTTTTATACTTAGTTTGAATTTTTTTACTCCCTTTTTAGATTCACGGGCTACTCTTCTCGGTTTTTTCTAAAGTTTCCTGTTTATCCTTCTGATTTTCCATTTGTTCTAACATTTCTTTAAAGGATGTGCTTGTAACAATGCTTGAGCTCACTTTTTTTCTTTTTCTCTTTTTTCTCACATTGCGTTGCTTTAGGCAATAGTTTGAAATAAAAAAAAAACTAACAGGCTTCTTTAGATCATCGAAATCAACATTTGCTATATGTTCTGGTTCTTATGGAGGATTTATATATTGGATTTCTACTACCAGTGTCTGCGGATTAGCACCATTATTCTCAATTTCATCGCCAACAACATCATAAACAGTAGCTTTTGAAGCAGCAAATTTATGTTCGCTAAGCACAAGAGGATTATCAGTCTGAATCCTACATTTTTATACCCTTCAACGGTATTTCCAACTGTAACTGGCAGCTCTGAAGTAAGTGGTGCTCAAACGCTCAGCGATATTTTTGTCTATGATAGTTTGTCATGGATAAGTTAACATAAAGTTGTTAGCGGATGCCAAAAATGCCTTCCTTTTTTCGCCCCTTTCGTACGAAACATTCCCCTATCCGATGCACCCCCTTAGCCCCAGAAGAGATGAAGTGCAATGTCGAGTGGACAAAAACACAGACAAACAAGTGTTGTAGGATTTAACAGAATAGAAAACATAGGTAGTTTAATATATTCCAAAACACGAGTAAAGATGACAAGCTCGACATCTAGCCCCAGACTGCCTGTTTAAAATATTATTTTCCATTTCCATGAAGGGAGTCGATTAATTGATATTTATTCATGGTAATATGTAGTATTTAAACTAAGTTACTCAGAAATATGAATGATAAATGATATATCGTGCCTGTATCTGTAGCAGAGCTTATTTACACATGCATAAAAGTGATATCGGGACAGCGGTAACCAATCAAAGCTTCACAACTAACACGGAAATATGTCGATTTTGGCTTATCTATACTATTTTAACGAACAACAATAAGAGAGCCAGTAGTGTTCGGTTGCTACCTATCAGAAAACGGAAAAATTATGTGTGTGTGTGTGTGACATTCTTCATCTTACCGCAAACTCCATCTTACCCCGGTCTTCCCTACACCATTGAAACATACAGTATTGTCTGCAATACTTAAATTCAGAAGCCTAATTACAGTATAAGCTAAGGTCTGGTGTTTAGATGCATCACTTTCGGTGGTATTCCGTAATTGCTTCCCATAACATCTTGAGTACTTTTTGAACGTTACTTTTTTCAAGAGGAAAAAAAATAATTTAAACAAAGTAAAAAGCTTCTAAGTTTTGATAACTATGCGTAAAAATAAATATTGGGGTCTAGAAATCAATATAAACTTAGTTAATTAGAACTCGAAACATAAACTAACAGAAATAATTTTAGTAATGAAAATTGCAGTCTATGCCCACACCACTCTGAAAAACTGGATTGTTTTCAAAATATGTTTGATAAAGTCAATTTAAAAATACAAAAAATGATTTAAAATGAAACCTAAACTAAAATTTAGGCTCATAAAATTTTAAATATCTTCAAAACTAATTGGTTTTAAGATCTCAAATTTTGGGAAAGTGTTCCGAATATGTGAAGCATTGAAAATGCAAAAAAAAAAAAGAAATATTTTGTTATTTTAAGAGTACAGTTATGCCTTAACGCTACTAACAACCGGTTTGTCTAAGAATTGGGTAGTACAGCGATGCAAATCATGTCTAGAAGCAGACGAATGGGTTCAATCTTGTTCTGACCCCCAAATCCCGGATTTCCCTTCGGAGATTATATTTTTCACATTAACAAGATAAACATTGAAATGCTCAAAAATTTACTTTTTCTCCCATTATTAAAATTACTAATAATATTAAACATATTCTTAACACTTAATACTTTCCGATTGCCACGAAGACTGCATTGGATGATCATATTTTAAAACCTGCAAATAAACCCTTGCTGAAAACTACAAGTGAATCCTTCTACTACCATTTCTCATCATTCTGACTTAACAAATAATTTTAAATTGACATCAAGACCATCATCAAGACTAAAGTTAAATTTTAATTACGGGGCAACATGACTTTCTGTCACAGAACTCAACTGCCCACCAGCTACTCAGAACGGTAGAATATATTAAATGCGGCCACTAAAAGAAAATGTACACCGGTGCAGTAATTATGAAAGCAACCACGTCTGGCGTACATGTCTTATTTATGGATTAATTCGTTATAAAGTATCACCTCTATTAGGTATACCGATTAAATATTAACTCTGTAATAAAACTTTTTCTGGTAAAATATTTTTAGTAAATATTACTTTTTCTGATAAAATATTTTTAGTAAATATTACTTTTTCTGATAAAATATTTTTAGTAAATATTACTTTTCTGATAAAATATTTTTAGTAAATATTACTTTTTCTGATAAAATATTTTTAGTAAATATTACTTTTTCTGATAAAATATTTTTAGTAAATATTACTTTTTCTGATAAAATATTTTTAGTAAATATTACTTTTTCTGATAAAATATTTTTAGTAAATATTACTTTTCTGATAAAATATTTTTAGTAAATATTACTTTTTCTGATAAAATATTTTTAGTAAATATTACTTTTTTTAGTTAAAAGTATTAAACAATATAACTATATCTGATGGAGTACTCCAATGGTCTCTTTCAAGTTCTCTCTATTCATATCTATGTATTTGAAAAATTCCCACCCCAAACAACGCTAAAATTTGCATTCATGCTCATGATACAAGATACTTAAAATACATAAAGAACCAGCCTTCATTTCTTGCATGATCACAGGATACCTGACACAACTTGATCCATGGATTGCAAAGTGGAACATAGCCTTTAACACAGAAAATAAAAGCCACATTTTGACACGGTGCAAAATATCATCTAAAATCTCCATAAGACAAAGCAGTATCTATCCCCTGGCGAAAATCACAAATTCCGTTTTCGGCACGTGACGTTAAAAACTTTGTTAATTACGATGCAATTCGAGACCCAGCAACCAGATGTAGAACATTAAGAACGGGGAAGAGTTAAGGATGGCGATCTGAGAACGATTAATCAAAAAAATAGATTTTTTAAATCGATATGTAGACCTGAATCGATTCAGTGAATCGATATTTCATCCTAGAAAATCGACATTCGATTTTTATCTGTGTTTTGGTAAAAACCATAAAAATGGTAAAAACAAAGGATTTAAGGCATATTTGGTAAACACGAAGAATTTAAACACTTTTTATCGCAGGCAATTGTGCAACTGAAGTATGATTCTGCACTTTAATGGCAAAAGCAAAAGAGAAAAAAAACTATCATCACACTCACTCGATAGTCAAGATGTACATGCGTATCGTGAGTCGTCTGTTTCTTGTGAGTGGCTTTTTTCGATAGCCGGCAACATGGCAAGTGATGAGCGGAACCGCTCGGATCCCAGTATACTTGACAGACTTACTTTTAAAAAGCTTAGATGTTAAGCATTGGGAACTATAAGCTATATTATTTATTATCGAAACTTTTAAATGAAATAAATACATTTAGAAAATAAATGTCTTCTTTTAAACCTAATATATTGATGTGATAATAAAAATAATTGCATGTCGAATTCCATGAACTAAAAAAATGCCCTGATTTTATTGAAAAAAGATCGTTTATTATGGAATATTTCTTGTTTTTCATAAAAGGGATTTATATTTACATTGTAAATGCAGACTGAAGAAAAATCGATTTTTTTAGAAATTGATCTATTAGACCTCAATTTTTTGTGAATCTATCCATCAGTTTACGATTTAAATTGATTTAATAATCGATCTTTTTTGGAAAGAATCGCCATCCCTAGGAACAGTCTCACATTAGAGGAATTGTATCAAAGGGTTTTAGAGAGAGTAGAGAGCGAGAGAGAGAGTTAAAAGTAAAAATGCGTTAAGAAGCTATCTACAGAAAATAAAATTAAGTGTCAGTATTTTAACGCATCATGATATACTTCAGAATACTTTTCTGGTTTTCTTTAAACGAATAAAAAATTCAAAGTTTACAACTTTTTTAAAGTTTTAGATATTTAATCAGGTAGCATGTTATCTGACAATACTAGCTTATAGCTTAATAATTCTCGTCATCTCAGTAACACGTTTATTTATAATTCTATTGAGGCATTTTTGCTGTATATTTCCTGCGTTTGATAAACCCTTTCTGCAATGATTACTTGAAGTACCTGGTGGATATTACATTTCCTTCGCGGATAACATGGGGATAGTTGTAATAAGATACACCATTGGGATTGCCATCTTAGCTTTAATGAACATTAATGGCTTATTCAATGTATCAATTATCCTATCAGAACTAATTTACTGTCTTACTCATTAAGTAGGACACATTACTACCTGAATCAATGAATAGACAATTAACTCCTATACTAGTTATATTTAGCAACGAAACATTAGCTTTACTATACAAATGGTTAGTGAACTGGTATACGATCTTCCTAGAAGGAACACCTTTATTGTTTGTGGCTTTAGAATAACAAATGGAAAAATTAATTATTCTCGATTGGGAGCGACTACTTGTCTTTAAAAAAGCTTAATTAATTTTAGTCTGTACCACATGTAATGTTAAAACTTTCACAATTTTCAAAAGGAAATAGACATACGTAGAATTACAGAAATATACTGTGCACTTATTTTGTTGGTAAAGATAATAGTTGGTTTATTAGTATGAAATTCTATTTTAAATTGATTTATTTTTATTTTAAATTTACACATCTAAAACCCAGTCTTCGTAATAATTTGTTATTTTACTCATAAATGCCCCCGAAGAATATATTTCAACTATAATCATGGAATGTTTTCTGATTAGGGTAAATAAAGTAAGCTATTAATAAAATTAGAAACACTTACTTAAATTGTGTCCAAGTTTAATATAATTTTCATTTTTTTTTAAAAAATATTTTAGGAATACTGTACTTATTTTTTTAGTGTTATTATTTGAACTACGTTCAAAGAGTTTTTTTTCTTATTATCTGATAAACTTATTCCACAAGCTCCCATTAATTTCCTTCTCGAATTTTCGAATAATAAATTTATAAATAACGATGTAAGAAATATTTTTGCTTCCATGACTACACCAAAGTTGGGAAAAATAAAACTACGCTAAATTTAAATTAATGCAACCGATGAAATTATTTTAATGGTACAGAAATACTTCACCTAATGTTATTAATGGATTTCTCGAATGTGCCAAACTAAATGAATCTTCACTGATTGAATCATTACTTCTACTCAAAAATAAGTAATTGGTCCCAATCAAATTTAGTTCAAACAGGAACTATTCGTATATTTATCTAAATTTAATGAAGAATGATAAGAAGATAAAAGGGAAAATAGTGGAATATTTTTTTACCTTATATGCTTACAAAATGAAACAGGAAAACATTATTGTTTGCATATATTTTTTTTCCCTCTGTATAAAACGTCACAACACAGAATATATTTTTCCACTTTTTGTCTTATTCCAACGTATCTTATGATTTGGATAAACTTCTTCAATCGTCTTCTTCAATATGACTTTGTAAAATTTTTTCAGGCCTCTCCAATTAGGACATGTTGTAGTTTCTTATGAAAATTTCAAATTCGCTTTCTTCTTTCTACTGACAGATGTGACATTAAGAATCTTATAGCCCTTCTAGGCATATTTTAAGACATCAGCAGCATCCAATGAGAAGTACTAAATCTCGTGTTCAAACTCATATTTGTCAAGTGATCATTTTTAATTCTCTATGCAATGAAAAAGCTGAATATGAAACTAAGAGGACTGAAATATGTTTTCGTCTTAAGTGATATGAAAAAAACAACATATACTTAACAAAATTAAGTTTATTAAAGTAAATTTTATTTAAATAGATATTTATATATAAACATGAATTTAATAAAAATCAATGAAACAAAAGTATTCACAAGAACTTAAAGAAATTTAAAATACAAAACTTACCAATACCAAAATCCTTACAATTTTCCGTTTTCGTCTTCTGTTTTTGATCAAAAGTCTAAAAATGATGCATCTTCATTTGCAGTGAACGAGCAGTTTGTTTTCCCTCTGCTCTCGCTAAAAAATGTTCTGAAATAGGGAAAAAAACCTGGACTAGAGTCTAACTGAATGGTGTTGACCTTTTTTTTGAAAAATTCACATTATTGTCACAGTTACAACCCACTAAAATAATTATCGGCGGTTTTTTCTTAAAATTGCTCCCCTCTGCTGTCGTAAAACATGGAGAAACCCGTTTTCTGAGTTATATATTTCAAAAAGTCTAGTTGAGAGAGAGAGCCTCTGTACAAAGATATGACCTATATACAGGCAAAATATTGTTCTAATAGAAGCATTTTTCACAAAAGGAGAATATTTTGAAAATGGGTAATTCCATGTTCATTTTTTGTCAAAAGATTGTACTTAAATATTTTTATTACAATACTATTCTTAAAAATATTTGATACATATTTTCTAATCTAAATAACATTAAATTTCATAAATAGTATCCATTTATACGCTTTTGCAAAAGCCCAGTTCCGAACGTAGTCGTATACCTTAAGGAACTACCCATCATAGTGTAATAAACTGTTCTTCCATGGATTGAAAATCTTTCCAAGATGTCTTGCGTCTATTCCGAAAGGCTACACGTGCGTGCATTATTCGGTAATCGCTGACGTTAAACGTTTTACACTGACTTCATTATTTAAGGAGTGGATGCGACAGTAAACGATGCAGAGCGTACTTTTGTTAACGGAATTTAAATCAGTCACGCGTGTGCAGCTATGTGTTCGAACAGAATGGAGATTATCGACCCTCAAACATCAAAATATATTCACCTTTTGGGTATAACTTTAAATGAAACGGGAACTTTGGTATCTAAAACTGGCAATATTCTTAATTTTTCATGATAGAAGACACAGTTGATCATATGCGTGATTCATTTTGTAGGAGTCCTGATAAGCCTAATAGGCAAGCCAGTAACGACATCATTCTATTATAATCGAACACGTCTCTGTACACGCATGACTGATTTAAATTCAATTAATCATAGTAAGCACTGCACCTTTTATTGTGGCATCCACAGCTTTACTAATGAAGTCAGTGTAAAAAGTTGATCGTCTGTGATAGCAGAATAATGCGTGCACGTGTGGCCAATCAATCTAGAACCAAACAATCTCTGAGAATTTTTCCAATTCATGAATAAACACATTACCTCATTCTTGTGGGTAGTTCCGTAATAATAAGTCCTTACTTTCGGATACTTTAAGCCTGGGAACCTTGTATTTGTCATAGTATTAATTTCTTAATATTTGTAATTATTCTGCCAACAGTCTATATTCCTCATGAAGAGAGTAATAGTTCCTTATTCATAAGGAAAAAAGTGAAGGTATCATTTTACTAAACATATTGTTGTAAACTGTTGTTTGCTTCCTTCTTAAGATAGGGAATTATGTCATAAATAAAAGAAATATTTTGAAAAATAAATTAAAATTTTATCTGTATGTGAATAATGAGCAACAAAAGGAACGTGTGTAGAGAGCTTTAACAGTAGAAAATTATTTTATTTGAAAACTTAAAAATGTGCATAGCTTTTAATAAAAACAAATCCAGTAATCCTTTAACTAGATTTATATTTCAAATATCTGAAATGGCCGATTTTCTTTTCCTTCTTCTTATCTTTCATTTTTTTTTTCTTTTGCACAATTTTTGTCAATTATAAATTGTAGTTTTAAAAAATGATTGTCCCATGATAAAAGACATGGGCTCTATTAAATAATTGAACAGTCACCATTTGAATATTTAGAGATACTTAAGACTTTGAACTTATTCTGAAGATTTAAAGTAAATGGACTTAAATTAAAAAATGAACGCAATGTCACAAAAAAAATATTACAAAATCTGGAATTTCAATTAGGGGATGTTAGAGTCATTAGGAAAATGTAATTAGCTTCAGAACAAATTCTCGAAATGGCGGAGAAGTAAATTTAAATTTTAATTAGAAAGTGGGGAGTAACATCCACTCAGTAGCACAAACTTAATTTTCGTAAGACGGTTGGCTGCCATCTTTATTTCTGTCCTCTGTAGGTAATTTATCTTAACCCTGTTCATATTTTAAATTAAATTGCATTTTTAATCATCAAGAAATATTTATTTTTATTCTTTATTTGGTATTTGAATCAAACTTACGTTTCTGACGGGAATATTTAAAAATAAATTCGAGTTATATTCGAAACAAAACTGGGAAGATCAACATTAACGTCATTTGGAAAATAATTGCATTTTTATTATCTGTGAGTATAACCGAAAACTCTTCAAAAATTGTATCTTCCCATGTAATTCCCGGAGTTTCTATTAATATGATGCCTGAAATCGATGTTTTTCTTGTTGTTTATATCTGAGTTTTAAGGCTTCTACACTAGCATAAATTATAGGCATAAATATTTATATATGTGTACATTTCGGGACTTGTTTCTGTAATTTCGAAATTCCGTACATCTTTCTAAGGCTTTTCTCAAAAGAATTTTTTTTGGTTTTTTACATGACGAGAAAAAGACAAAATTTTTAGTTGATAAAAACTTGACGAGATTGAAATAAGCCAATTTAAAGAAAGAGTCTATGATCCTACAAATTTAACAGCCTGAACCCTTGAGATAGTATATGAGATAGATGGAAAGATACAACGAAACATATATATTTTAAGTAAGTAATTTGATTGGTAGTACTAAAAATAAATTAAGAAATGGTTTTATGCGGATAGTATTTACCTTTTGAACAAAGTACTACAATTGAATGCAGATGCTAAGATGTAAAGTCTCTAAGTACGATCAAAGTAAAAATTAAAATTAAATTCAAATTTTGAAGTATAGTAAATGCATTTTTTTTTAAAAAAATGTTTTTAACAGAATACAAATGTAAAGTCTTGTTAAGAGTTTCCCTTTTAAAATGTTGGAAAAGATCAGCAAATTCTCATTTTGATTGTGTGTGTATGTATATTTAGACTCTTTATTAACTGTATTATTTTATGGCGCTTCGCAACTGAATGGGTACTAATTTTTGAATAGTACTGGAAAACTTAAGTTTTTGGTTAGGTTAATACATGAAGTCCATGTCAATATTAAGATTTTTAGAACACAATGATTGTCTAAAATACCAAATAGATAAAAAATCAATTATTTATAATAATAACAAAGTATTAATTAAATGAAAGAAAACTAGAAATTTAATTAAAAAATTAATCATAGGAAATAGATCAGTGATACAACAGAAATAGAACGATCAGAGAAATAATGATAAAAGTCAAATTGGGTTTTAGCTGACATTAAAATTTGAATTTCATGACAATGCGTGCTTTCTTCCTTTCTTGTAATACGTTGATTATAATATGTGGATAAAAGTACACAGTTTTTCCCCAAATAAGGCACAATACCAAAACATAAATTAATAATTAATGGAGGACAAAATTTTCAAAAAAAATTTAATTAATTTTCTTTTAAATCAACAGTTTTTATTAGAATGAAATTTTTAATACTTACAAATGTTCACAAAATTCAAAATGAATTATTAGGATGTTTTTAATCGTCTATTATATTTAAGAAAACAATGCAGAAAAATCCGGTGAAATATAAAATTCTTAATCATACATTGTTACTACTTACACACATTATTGTAAGTTTTCCTTTTGTTTTATTGCAAGATGTATTTACATTTGCCAATATTACGACTATTACTATTAAATAGAGACATGATTTCCAGCTATCTTTAACATACTTCAAGAGTTATACAACTTATAAGATGAAATAAGACAAATTTCCATACTCTAAAATAAAAATTAGAGGTAAATTTAATCAAAAAAAATCAAATTTTACTCTTCATATTTATACAAAAAATGTTAAAAAAAAGAAGTTTAAATTAAATTTATAAAACTCCATGCATAAGATCAGAACTTGAATCAGATTGCGATCAAATAAAATACTTAAATTTAGCAATGTTCTTTGAAATAAACAGTGTATTTTGAATACGAACATTCCTTGTTCTTTATTCGGTGTTTTCGTAAATATAAAAACAGTATGTATTTATATTCAATTGAAGTTAATAGAGATATAAATTGAAACGTAACATTATTTAAAAAAAAAATTGGGGAGAATTAATTTTATCATCATTACGCGATAAAGTAGTAAACACTCAAAAAATTAATTCTGAAATTACCTATATATTTAGATATAATTATGTACGGGCGTTTTAGGCTGAATATATACACTCTGTCGCAAAAAAATATATGCACCCAGAAGAAATTGAGCTACATTCACGAAATTTGGTATGCATGTAGTGTATATGAAAATAAACAAATGATTAAAAATTCAGAACAAAATATCATTTTATTAAGCGGTTACAGCTTGCAAAAGGTTAAAAATCAGTAAGTAGTAAAGCCACCTCTGGCAGCTATACAAGCCGAAATTCGGCGTGGCATCGATTCAATTAGATCACTTATGACCCCCTGTGGAAGATCCTGCCATAGTCTTTGCATCTGCGCAGTTAATTCTCCTGTATCTCGGGACGGCTGCAGTTGCCTTCCCAGCGCAACCAGACATGCTCTATTGGCGAAAGATCTGGTGACCTGGCAGGCCATGGTAGAACGTCATATCCTTGAAGACATTGTTGGGAGAGCCGCGCAGTATGTGGACGAGCATTATCCTGTTGATAAATGGCACCTGGGCGACTTGATAGCATGGGTAGCACAATCGGCGTTAAAATATCGTCCACGTATCTGCGAGCTGTCAAAGTGCCTTGAAGGACCACTAAAGATGATCGTGTGTCCCAAGAAATTGCTCCCCACACTGTCAAATCTTGTGAAATTGCTGTATGCCGCTCGACAATAAATGCCGGATCGGACCGCTGGCCGGTGCGCCTCCAGACACGTGTGCGGTGGTCATCAGCACTGAGACTGAATCGGGATTCATCACTGAAGATGACACGTCTCCAGTCTGTCACACTCCAAGTTGCCCGAGGTCGGCAAAAATCCAGTCGACACTTCCTATGATGTGGGGTCAGTGGTAAGCGTCTTAGCGGACGTCGGCTCCTCAAGCCAACTTCGGTCAGTCGTCTCCTTATGGTTTCTCTTGATGGCACTGGATGTCTGGAAGGAGGTAAGTGGCGTTGAATCGATGCTAGCGACGTTGTTGGTGCCGAAGTGGCCACTCTTCTGATTGCACGATCCTCGCGATCATTTGTGTTCCTGGGACGTCCTGACCCTCCGCGACGGTACACTCTACCTTCTGTGATCCACTGTTGCCAACACCGAGCAACTACCATATCGCTCCAACCGAGGTGGCGGCCGATACGTCTATTCGACCAACCTGCTTCTCTGAGGCCTATTATACGGCCCCTATCAAAGTCCGTCAGCTGCTCGTACTGCCGCCGGTTACGTCTTAGAGGCATCCTAAGTCTCAATATCGTCTATCAAAGTCATCAGATTCGTTTGGATAGCCGTACGGCGCTCGTACTCATGCTTTTAAACTCTCCCAGTTGCGCAACTAATATGCGCATAGCACACTTAGCCTTGTCTCATTGGCTTCGAAATTTTAATCATTTGCATATCTCTTACCAGACTACATTCTTGCCGAGTTTCGTGATTGTAGCTTGATTTCTTCTGGGTGCATATATTTTTTTGCGACAGAGTGTATATAAAGGGGGTTCCATTGTATGCCTTCTGACACGTAACCCCACTGGATTCGGAAAGATAAGGGCGACAATCACAAGAGAAAATGTCAGAAGGGATGATTTTAAGGCCGGGCAATCCGGACCCTGCCTGGGCTGGAAAATTTTAAGGGCAGCATTTGAATCGAATTTGAAAAATATTTTTTGTTACAAAGAATTTGATATATTTTCTGAAACAGTATTGAGTGAGGAATTGGTATTGCATTCAACGTATTTTATTTTTTTGTATTTTGTACTCTGTATATTTAATGACAGCTTTCTTTCATATTGAAACGCGAAGGGTTCAAGGCAGGAGTATATGTTAAAGCAGGGGTGTCCAACATGCGGCCCGCCAGTACGTAAGTTGTGGCCCACCGACTCTTTTTTAAAAAATTTAAATATCAGTTTTTTATTTTTTTTTCATTTTGAAATTTATTTAAGGGGAATTTATATACATATATATATATATAAAAATCAACAATGTATTTGATAGTTAACTGTTCTTGTTTTAAAATAAATGATTTTTCATAATAGAGAAACGTCAATAGAATTATATTTTGTCAAACAGTTACGTTTGTGTGTGTGATTTTACTATAATAAATTACTTTTTTAAATAAATTCTCTCCGAATTGCATTATGCATATCCTTTACTATGGATTGTACATGTTTCTCTGTGTGTGCGATTTTCATTTATCCTCCTCCTTTACTGCTTGGAGTGCCCAAAAATCAAGAGATAGTCTGAGATGTTTTTTAAAGTTCAAACAAAATTATTCAGGACCCTTAAGATAAAAGGAAATGTATACTTAATCGTTTGAGAAAGACAGCACAATCAAATTACAACTATGAGTAATGAAAGATCAATTCAAAAGGAACTCCGTTATTTTCAATAAAATGGCAACTGTAATATTTGAAACATTATTTGATCATTTTATTATCATATTATATAAACATTATTACATTATATATGTCTGTCTACATGGAAAATAATGAAAACAATAATGATAATTCATTTCTTTTAAGTTTTCACTCCTATAAATGTTTTTTGTTTGCAAATCTGATATAAAGGTACATATTTTTATGTGTGATCCACGAGATTATAATGTTTTTCTGAAGTGGCCCCCAAGGTCATTTGGGCTGCACATACCTGTGTTAAAGCATGAAATGTAATATGTTAACACATCTCAATTGTAAATTTCTTGACATCCCGGAGTGAGGTCACAGTAGATATTCATTTCTTCCATACAATATGTGTCAGCTAACCAAAAGGGGACAAGGGTTAAAAGAGGTTTTTAAAGACATAGCTACAGGAAATATTTTATTTTAGTCTTTAGTGTAGTTACTATAATTTAAAGCAAACGCTTGTGATCCCCACCTTCAGTAGACTATTTTTTGAAGAAATTGGTCTAATGAAATTGACGATTGCTTCACTTATATTTCACTCGTTTGATATAATAACAAGTAAATGTGTTATCAATTTCGAATTATTTAGAATTATTAAGACTTAAAATGATATATATATATATATATAAAGAGAGAGATGGGGGTCATATTGGAGAGGAAAGCAGAATTTTCCATTTTCGTCGAAGGCCGCAAAACTGCTAGAACTGGTCCTGCTGCCAGATTATATAGACCCACCCGACGGAGAAAGAGCAGGACGTCTGATTGATTGATTGATTGAATATTAACGTCGCACTGTTCAGCTACACGAGGGCTTTTGGCGACGGACCACGTAATTTTGAACCATGGTCAAGTGACGTGGACGACACCTGAGCTGGCACACCCCTCTCCTAACTACCACACCACACCAACGGGAGGACGTTTCAGCTCTCGACAGATTTAACGTGCATCGCTGCCCTACACGGCGGGTCTTTAGTGGTACTGGGCTCGAACCGCAGGACGTCTGAAGAACCTTTTCAACCATTAGGCAATGACGCGGGTTAAATATTTTAATATCGCTGTTGGTTTTTTTTTTTCATTGTCTTTATTATTGTTAAGAAATAAACAGTTTTATCTGTTAATTATTAGCAATCTCTAGATCAGTGTTTTTCAAACTGTGGGGCGCGCCCTACTAGGAGGCGTGATAGTCTTACGAGGGGGACGCGCCCTTCTAGGGGCGTGATAGCCTTACGAGGGGGGCGCGAGCATATCAAAAAGTCGAGAATAAAAGATTATTATAAAAATTTACTTAAAGGAAGCAAAACGTAATACATTCTGACATAAAATATATACATGTCGCACTTGTATTGTTATATGTTCCAATTTAAAAATTAGAAAAGAAAAGCAACATAATACTTTTCTTATTACTGAAAGGTATATATAATTTACTTAAAAAATTGACTTACTCAAAATATCTATTATTTAAAAAAGTAATATATACAAAATTTAATATTTATCTTGATAATTTGAGTGGATTATAATTAAGATAATATTGCAGTTTTAGCGTCAAAGTACATTATTATTGCATTCAATGCATTGTTATTGTATAGGGGGGGTGCAAGGAAAATTATGATTGAAAATTGGGCCGCAGGTATTGAAACCTTGAGAACCACTGCTCTAGATAAATACCCCCTCCGCATAATATTTATGCTGAATAAATGAGAAAAAAAAATTGCTCGCGCGAATTATATTGACTGGTATTCAACTTGAGAGAGATCTTTAAAATTAGTCACAATAAATAAAGTATTTCCTAAATAATAGAATTTGAAGAAAAAAAAATCAAATAATTAAAAAACATCTTCTATTTACTTTTTTTCTTTTCTTTTCATATTGCATTATTTTGAAATAAATATACTTTTCTACAGAAGTTAAACCTCTCTCTTTTTCTAAGCACATTTATATAAACACAGACATGTTTTTTTAAACTGAGCACATTTAGCATTTGAGTTTGACATTTTTAATATATGCAATTGCTTCATGTATAATATTGCACACCTACAGATTATATTAGAAACATTCGATATTCTAGAATCATATTCATTAATTGGGTATATATATATATATATAACTTTACGTAATATCTCTATATAAATCCCCACTAACGATTATGGGATGTAATTCGCAGGGGAGTTATTTAAACCCATTCTTCTCTAACCCATAAGATATTCAAAGTTGTTTTAAGGGATGATTAAGAGAAAATCATTCATCTCCATTTTTTTTATAATTTAGTGCTTAGCACTTTTAAGTGATGTCAGTTGAGAAACAGCATCCCAAGAGGGTAAACTCCATTCAAAATAATTCATATACAGCCTTACTTTTACAATACTGGATACCTTTTTCCTCTGTTTTAAGAAATATTCTACAAACTACTGAATGCAATACGTTGTTCTATGTTACAAAAATGCATGATTATCTTTTATAAATGTGTATTAAATTCCCTTCCTTAAATAAATCTTTATTATGTGCATATTATTAAAATATTGCAAGTACTTTTTTCAGAAATAGATCAAAGTATGGCAAATGTAAATGAACTTAAAACTATGCTGTCCTTGATTAAATTTAATATTGGTTTATATAACGAAATATTCACTCAATACATTACATTTAAAATAGTTCCCTCTAAAATATGGTTGGATAAATGAACTTCCTAAAATAAAGTTATATAAATGTCGTTTCCAAACCTGATTCTATCAAAGTGTGACAACTGTTGCAACAACGTTGACTGCCGTATAGTAAATTTTAATGGATTTCATATTTTGCACGATATAAGGTGCTTAATTTCAACGCCTAACTGTAATCATTGTTATCTTTCAACATAACTCTAATTTAAAATTTCTATTCAAAACTTTTAACATAAAATTGTTTACAAAAGAGCGTGGAAAGAAGTACAATGTAATAAAAATCCCATTAAAAAATCAAGCATTGATCGAATTTTACTTTTCCTCCCATAGAACTAAACCTTTATTTTTTAGTAACTTATTCCTAAATATAATGATTCTGAAAAGAAATTGTTAGTTCTTATATATTCTAAAACATAATATTTAAATCAATCCCTTCTTTTTTGCAATCACATAAATGCAAATTATTAAGAATATCGTTACTTAAATACAAAAAAAGTCAGATTATTATCTGATGTATGTTTACATCAAATAAATAATACAAAAAGTTACATTTCGTGAAAGAAGGAATAACATGTAACCTGTGATGTCAAATACACTCTGTCGCAAAAAAATATATGCACCCAGAAGAAATCAAGCTACAATCACGAAACTCGGCAAGAATGTAGTCTGGTAAGAGATATGCAAATGATTAAAATTTCGAAGCCAATGAGACAAGGTTAAGTGTGCTATGCGCATATTAGTTGCGCAACTGGGAGAGTTTAAAAGCATGAGTACGAGCGCCGTACGGCTATCCAAACGAATCTGATGACTTTGATAGACGATATTGAGACTTAGGATGCCTCTAAGACGTAACCGGCGGCAGTACGAGCAGCTGACGGACTTTGATAGGGGCCGTATAATAGGCCTCAGAGAAGCAGGTTGGTCGAATAGACGTATCGGCCGCCACCTCGGTCGGAGCGATATGGTAGTTGCTCGGTGTTGGCAACAGTGGATCACAGAAGGTAGAGTGTACCGTCGCGGAGGGTCAGGACGTCCCAGGAACACAAATGATCGCGAGGATCGTGCAATCAGAAGAGTGGCCACTTCGGCACCAACAACGTCGCTAGCATCGATTCAACGCCACTTACCTCCTTCCAGACATCCAGTGCCATCAAGAGAAACCATAAGGAGACGACTGACCGAAGTTGGCTTGAGGAGCCGACGTCCGCTAAGACGCGCTTACCACTGACCCCACATCATAGGCAGTGTCGACTGGATTTTTGCCGACCTCGGGCAACTTGGAGTGTGACAGACTGGAGACGTGTCATCTTCAGTGATGAATCCCGATTCAGTCTCAGTGCTGATTACCACCGCACACGTGTCTGGAGGCGCACCGGCCAGCGGTCCGATCCGGCATTTATTGTCGAACGGCATACAGCAATTTCACAAGGTGTGACAGTGTGGGGGGAGCAATTTCTTGGGACACACGATCATCTTTAGTGGTCCTTCAAGGCACTTTGACAGCTCGCAGATACTTGGACGATATTTTAACGCCGATTGTGCTACCCATGCTATCAAGTCACCCAGGTGCCATTTATCAACAGGATAATGCTCGTCCACATACTGCGCGACTCTCCCAACAATGTCTTCAAGGATATGACGTCCTACCATGGCCTACCAGGTCACCAGATCTTTCGCCAATAGAGAATGTCTGGGACGCGCTGGGAAGGCAACTGCAGCCGTCCCGAGATACAGGAGAATTAACTGCGCAGATGCAAAGACTATGGCAGGATCTTCCACAGGGGGTCATAAGTGATCTAATTGAATCGATGCCACGCCGAATTTCGGCTTGTATAGCTGCCAGAGGTGGCTTTACTACTTACTGATTTTTAACCTTTTGCAAGCTGTAACCGCTTAATAAAATGATATTTTGTTCTGAATTTTTAATCATTTGTTTATTTTCATATACACTACATGCATACCAAATTTCGTGAATGTAGCTCAATTTCTTCTGGGTGCATATATTTTTTTTGCGACAGAGTGTATATATGTGTTCTTTCAAATTCTCTTCTAAGTAATAAAACATATCTTTATTGAATTTCTTTCAAGGATTTTATATTTTATAACTAAACTAATGGCTGGAAAATTTGTAAGACACTGAGAGATATAAATATGCTAAAAAATGCGAAATGTGAGATGTTTGCCGAACAGAAAAAATTGAAAGATGCTATATTTACTGTTCTTTTTTCCTGCAGAATGTATCACATTTTGCCTAAGGTAATGCATTCCTCTTTTCCGTACAGAAAAGTCTTATTTTACCAAAGAAACTGAAAAAAAAAGAAAATTCGTAAATATATTTTATTCTAATCTTGAAGATATATAAAATATGCATACTAAAAGGAATTAACGTTCACACTAAGCCTATAACAAGTAGTAAAAAGAACAATGTTTATAGTGATTGGTTCTTCCTACTTTTTGTTCCTTTTTATTTTACCAAACTTAGATTAATTTTTAAAATATTTTTATTTCTATTTGCGTAGCTTTTAAAAATCCTTAATAATGAATGTTTTATCGTTTCGAAGCATCAATAAATTTTTTGAACTTCAATCCACATACAAAATGAAAATAAAGTGTTTATGTAAGTGAATGCACATTTTTGGGTGCCGAGGCACAACCAAAAAAAAATAACTATTTAAATTCCTTTTTAGAGATTAGCCAAGTAAAGGGTGAGGTAAGATTACAAAACGATTTATTTATTAGATTTATTGGGGTTTGAAATGCATAACTTTTTGGTCAAAAATACGTTTAAGGTGTACCACCCTGTGTCCTGTTACCCCAACTTGTTCATCCTTCATTACGACATAATCACTTCTGACGAATGTCTCGTTTTTCGTACATATGTATAAATATGTTTTATGTAAATAGTATTTATGTGTGTAATCGATCGCATATAACGTTTCATACACAATGCCATCTACCATCACGAATTACAACTATTATTATTTTCCCTGCTAAATCTTGACCCAATGATTTCTTAACACATATATCTGAACTTTTATTTTTATTTGTTCGGTATAATCAAAGTTATTATTTCTGAATACAATTATTTTAACCATTTTGTATAATCCCGAACTACCTAAAGTAAAGATATACCGTTGCTGAATACGTTATAAAAACAAAAAATAAGCATCGTTCAAAGTATGAAAAGCATTCGCAGTTATGGATTTGAATATATATACAGAAATAAAAAAAAAGGAATTAGCTATCATGCTAAGATTTAAGAAGTTATTACAAGTAAACATACAGGAGTAATTAATAATAAATCTAAGTTTAAAAATTAATTATTAATACTTCATGAGATTAATTTAAAAAGCACTAAAATGTAGGTAGGAAGAAAAAAAAGATTCTAGTAGCAGATACATTTAAGTAATAATTTTTGGATTGAAATGCGACAAATAAAATTCAGGTTACTTAAAAGAGTTCTAGTATGTAATTCTTCATGTGAGTTAAATAATTTGTTTCCAAAAATTAAATTTTAGGGCTGGTAATTGACTAATCCATGTGATAAAGAAAGGAGGAGCAATAACTTTCCTTGGAAAAAAATTGAAATTTGGAATGATTATCATTTCGTGTATTTTTGTAGTTACACGATCCCATTTAAACTTTAAAAAATGTTTAAAAATATCTTAAATAACCATTTTTTCTTCAATTTTCTTCCAGCATTATCCCTCAAGAAATATGTAGTTTACAAAGACAAATCGGTTTTCTCTCATGTATTATAATTACTTTATCTTTATATAAGATCCCCATTACATATATATAAATAAAAAATTTCAGTTTGTTTTTAAGTCCAATGTATAAATATTAGTGATATATATAATCAGCATCCCCATTCTAGAATTTGTGTTTTCACTGAAAAAAAACATCTTTAAAGATGATCTTTTGAATAAATACTTATTTCAGTTTATATCTTAATATTTCTCATTTGATTACCATGGTTTGGAGAGTGGTCATTAAAATTTATATAATAATGTCAAAAATTATCTTACATCATAATTAAATAAAAGTTTAAGTTGCTGAAATATTTTTAAAATGATTTCAAAACACTTTTTTTGCGCAAAATTAGTGAATTGATGAACACAATTTATTCCATTTATTATTATTCGTATAGTTTTCATCATGAATAAAAATATTTATATTTAAATCATGAGAAGATTCCTCATCATTAATTTTAAAATTCAGAAGCAGTTTATTATCTGTACTCACAATTGAGGGTACATTATGATAAAATGTAGCTGTTTATCTTTATTGTTTCAAATCCCTAGCTTTTAAAAGAAACCCTTTACTGGTTATTCTGAGGATTTATGAGAAATATTTAAGCTTTGCAGATTATTGCAACTAATTAATTAATATTTATTTGCTTACAATTTTATTATTTTTGTAAGTAAATTTTTATAATCCTCAAATAATAAACAGTGTACGATATATTTCAATATTTTTTTACATCCAAATTATGTACTCAAATAACTCATATTCAATACGAGACCATTTGAGATAAGACATTCAAATATTATCTTCCTGAAAAATAAATTAACACCATTTTAAAATGGTATGTTATTACTTTTGTAAAAAAAGAGAAATAAAAGAAAAAGAGATAGAAAAAAGGAATATCATCATGGATGACTACATATGAAAATATACAATAATCTAATTTTAACTATTACATTTTCAAATCAATATTAATTTAACATGTTCAATATAAGAACAAGTATTTGTACTTTTTTGTGTGCATTTAGCTTTACAAACATTTATGAGTAGTATTCAGAAATAGCAAAATTTATTAATTTAATAATATATTTGTACACAGTCACAGTTTTAATAGCTAATACGTATAAGGTAATCTAGTTCTTACATTCTTAACGAAAATCAAATGTGCTTGAAATATTTTAAATATAAAAATAAGGAGATTCAAAATTAACTTAAATATCTTTATTTCATGAATAATTTTTAAATATATGAATACTGGCAGATAATATTTCTACAGCTATGATCGTATTATAGGTATAATTTATGCTTAACAACTAAAATGCATTAAGCAATCAATATTGTGAAATTTTTATTAGTGTATTTAAAAGCAAAACGTTCAATTACAATCTATATATTTTGCAACTATTAAAAAAGGAATATTGTCAAACATTGCAATATATAAAATAAAAATACTTCAGAAAGTAGAAAATATTGTTTAGTAAAATGTAGCTGAGTGGTATAGGTATCGGATCGTGGCTTGCCTTGTCACGAGTTCGAGCCCAGTACCACTAAAACCCGCTGTGTAGAGCAGCAAAGCACGTTAAATCTGTAGAGGGCCGAAACGTCCTTCCGTTACAGTGTTGTGGTAGTTAGGAGAGTGGGTGCCAGTTCAGGTGTCGTCCACGTCACTTGAGCATGGTTCAAAATTACGTGGACCGTCGCCAAAAGCCCTCGTGTTGCTGAACAGTGCGACGTTAATATTCAATCAATCAATCAACCCATTAGTAACTTGATTGGATTTCTTTATAACTAAACAAATAAGTAATGGTATCCAATATATCAATACTGGATGGTTTAATTCTGTTTTTTTCTGAACCACATAAGCAACATATAATCCTCTTACGTTTATATTACGGCCGCGGTAGCCGAGTGGTATAGGTATCGGATCGTGGCTTGCCTGGTCACGAGTTCGAGCCCTGTACCCTGTGGCCGCGGTAGCCGAGTGGTATAGGTATCGGATCGTGGCTTGCCTGGTCACGAGTTCGATCCCAGTACCACTAAAGACCCGCCGTGTAGGGCAGTGATGCACGTTAAATCTGTCGAGAGCTGAAACGTCCTCCCGTTGGTGTGGTGTGGTAGTTAGGAGAGGGTGCCAGCTCAGGTGTCGTCCACGTCACTGACCATGGTTCAAAATTACGTGGTCCGTCGCCAAAAGCCCTCGTGTAGCTGAACAGTGCGACGTTAATATTAAATCAATCAATCAATCGAGCCCTGTACCACTACAGACCCGCCATGTAGGGCAGCGATGCACGTTGAATCTGTCGAGAGCTGAAACGTCCTCCCGTTGGTGTGGTGTGGTAGTTAGAAGAGGGGGATGCCAGCTCAGGTGTCGTCCACGTCACTTGACCATGGTTCAAAATTACGTGGTCCGTCGCCAAAAGCCCTCGTGTTGCTGAACAGTGCGACGTTAATATTCAATCAATCAATCAATCTTACGTTTATATCACCAAATGTATGATGTACGTGCTTTGAACACTGAAAATATTCTTCTGAGCTACGTAGCAGAATACAAATGAAGTTATTACATAAAATGCAACTTAATATTTTAAGTATTTCATAAGTGATTTAATTTTTGCAAATGGTTTTTAAAATTTGTTAAAAACTCAGCTTTCGATAAAACAAAATCCTAAAATTTTTAAATCTACTTATGATAAGGTAATATAATATTCGGGAGTGCATTATACGATTATAAAAAAATACTCCTGGGAACATTAACAAAAATCTAAAACAGATATATGAAGCAATGAGCATGATATATGAAACAGTATAAACAGACCCTACTGATTGCCTATTGATTTGATTTAATAATTATCCATGTAATGTAATTTAATTCAGATCAGTACACTTTTGCTAAATATATATACATATATATATATATATATATATATATATATATATATATATATATATATATATATATATTAGTTTTTAAGACACGTTTTTAGTGTACGTAATTGTTAATTAATTTTTCATGAGCGCATTATCTGCAATTTTCTATTTTCCTGTTATAATAAAACGAATAAATGAACTGTGTTAAACGAATGTCCAAAAATACATGACTTATTTCTATCTAGATGTTTTTTTTTTATAATTAATAATACTTTTATTAGTTAAAAGGATTATTAATTGAATTTTATTAGTTTTTAACAAATTAATGTCTTATCCTAAATGAAAAGCCAAAAATATTGGATTTTATTTCGATTTAAAATTATTTTTCCTTCATCAATAATTCCATTATTCCAAAAAAATATTGATGTATTTCTACATATCAGTTATATTTCTTTTAATTTGTAATGAATTAAAATCCAACGAAAATAAGTTTTTCCTTTGTATGCAGCTAATTAATAAAAAAAAATTATATCATGAAAAAATTTGTAAAACTTGCGCATTTATGTATTCTTTTTCTCGTGAATGTTTTATTTTCATTCAAAAATAAATTTTATGAAAATCATTATTTTTTAGTTTATGCTGATTTTGTGTAATTGGGAATTATTCACTTTTTCAGATGTATTCATTCGCATACTAAATATTTTATAGTAGATGGGATATAAGTTTAGCAGAGAAATTATCGTAAATTTAATAAGTTTTCTAATACATTCTTTCATAGTTATTTTTTGACTAGTTATTCGTGAAATCCTAAGTGATAAACTAATGTACACAATTCGTCTGAATATGCGTCCTACAACTAAGAATGATGTTGTTATTGATGAAGGAAAATTTACTCGGATATGTATGTCATAAAATATAATTTTAAGTAGCATTATAATTTATCTTTTCTGCGTAAATCTTTATTTACGTGTAAAATTTTTCATAGATCGGTATTTGCATTTTGTTATATTTTTTGCATAGAATCACATTAATATAGAATTATAAAGCGATGCAATATAACGACTTCTTTAATTCATTTATACTAAATAAGTTATTAGGAAATTAAAGAAACATGCTTTAATATATAAGCACTAATTTTCAAATAGTTTAATAGAAGTAACGAGTACAAAAATTATTTTAATGCTTAACTAAAAAGACATATATATATCGTGGTAAATGTTCTTCAAATCCAAGATCGGAATGACCTAACTGCACTAGTCGATTTTGTCTTCATTTTAATGAAGGCAAAAAATTATAATCCATTTATACCAGATACATTTGTGATTTATTGTCTTCATATTTATCCTCAAAGACTTGGATCAAGTTTAAGAAGCACTGTTTACGAGAACCTGGAATGTTTGCAAGGAAACTAACGGATTACATAACGTTATAGATTTCCTCGGAATATTCAGTAGTCAAAAGAAGTCTACAAACCAGTTCATGGTATTTTCTGGATTTATCACATGTTCTTATTTGATTAAGAAAACTTGCATTTGTTGATGCCTAGAATCCCTTTCTACTTGAATATAATGTAATATATTTCATCTTGTTTACTGCATTTCCGAAAACAGATTTCTTGCCGAGCGTGTTCTTAACTAAAACGGAATTTTTCCTGGTCGATATTATTTTCTAAATATGAAAGTTTGAGTGAACCAATACTTTAAAGGTATTTCACAAATATGTAGAAAAAAACTTTTTTTAAACATTCACTTCACACAAATTTAATAGTTATTAATTATTGTAGACACAATGAAAAATCTTTCCATGAATTTACAAATGCTAATCATTCTGTTCTTTTAACAAATTACTATGAAACAGGTGATAAATTTTCTTCCCCATACATATATGTTTATTAAATAAATAATGGAAAATTTAGTAGGAATTAATTGTTTATTGCCTTCATTTGCGTATCATGCATACTTAAAACGTAATGAATGCTACAATATTTATAAGTTTTATGTTTCATCTATTACTTAATCTCCTTCTTTGATTTAAAATAACTCTACCATATACTTTTTCTGCTGTTTATTAAAAAAAAGAATTTGAATCTTAGATTTCGAACGAAAACTTTGACACATAGATTAAGTTCTGAAATACATTTTTTCACCTAAAATTTGGTTTTTACTTGTTTTTATATTCAAAATTACAAAAATAGTGCATTGTTCTGTCTACATCAGAAGAGTTTTTAATTCCTGTATGGTATATGCTACGTTAAAAATCATGTAATGTGTGTAGTCAGGACGTAATTTACGAGACATGGAACATAAAAAAGCAGATATTAAATATTTATATTAAATATTTATATTTAAAGGTAAAATATCGTTATTAAGATAAATATTGATAATTGTTCAAATAAATTATCCGTAATTGCAATACAGATATTAAATTATTGTGAAATATCTCTTGCAGAAACATTACTAATATTTTCAGTCTCGGTCCTCGTTTCAGTTACACATTGAGTGTATACACTTAACTAGCTGGTATACCCGATTTTTTTGTAAGTGTGAGTGATGAGTGGGTGAGTTTAGAGTTTTATGGCACAAGAGCCAATTTTGGCTATACTGCGCCAAACATTTGTTAAAAAACTTAAAATGTTTTATAAAATATGTAAAAATAATAACAATACACTTTTAAAAAATTAAAATTTCAAACCACTGAAAACGGTTTTCAATGAATAATAGAAACAAATTTTGGTGGAGAATTTCCCCACCAAGTCAGACCATATCTTAAAATAAAAGCATTGAAAAATACGAATTTTATTTTAAAACAAAGTTAGACAATACATGTTATTTAAAAAAATTAGCATCTATTGTTCTTGTATCGGGATGGAGTCTCAACGAGCGTAAATATCCTTTAGGAAAATTTAAAGGATCTTCTTTAATGGTGAATTTATTCAGAGGATCTTGCTTAAGTTCCTCCTCCTCCACGTCATAAGTTATCACATCCTCGTCATCGGTTCTTAATTCTGTAGGTGCTGCCTTTCTAGGTCTATATGGAGCCATTTTTATTTCAATTTCTGGTTTCTGTACTTTTGGGTGCTTTCTTCTATTTCTTGAATTTCGTTTTACAAACTGGGGGATTTCAGCTGCATTAGAATGTTCACTTTTGGATGTAGTAGGGACAGACTCTGGTGAGTTTTCAGTTGAAAGCGTATTAAATTTATCAGGAGTTGTAAGGGAACGGGTTTCAGTTTCTAAAGATGAAACAGAAGTATTCAGGTTATTGCCAGGAAAAGTAGTTGTAGTAGTAGGAATGGGTATTTTTAACAAAAACTCACTTTGTATTGTTGGTATTATTGTAGATGGGGAAAGAAGTAGATTTTCTTGAGATGAAGATGACGTGGAGGCGGTAGTAGGTACGGATGATAGGGGTGGAAGTAACTGTAAAGGTGGGTATTTTATTTGTGTTATATTTTCATCTGTTTGTGTGTAATTATTTATGGTAGATGATTTGGTAACTTGAGCGTAAGTTTGAGATAACTGTGGGACTATTAATTTACGTGCTTCAGGATAAGAAATATTTTTATTTGTTTTTCTATTTTCCATTTAGGACATATTTTGGAATCTGATGGATAGGGTTGTGAGCAGTTTATCCATTTTCGCTCTAGAATGCAATATGTTGAAGCATGTCAAGCAGACGCACTTCTAGAGCATGTCAGTAGTCCGCCGTAGGAGGTTTGCGAATCTCCGAACCTCTGGCACTTAAAACAGTGCAGAGGATTCGGTATATATGGTCGTATTTTACAGTTGATATATCTGGCTTTTATTGTAGATGGAAGTTTTGGATTATCAAAGGTAAGAATTAAATGTTTTGTCGGAAAAATTGTTGAGGTTTTTTATGGTAATTCTTCTGACTTGGATTACACCCTGATCAGAGAATCCTTCGAGTATCTCTGAATCAGTAATGTTCAACAAGTCAGGTTCAGAAATGGCACATCTACAGAAGTTTAGAGATTTATGAGGAGTTATAGTCACAGGAGAATTAAAAAAGGTTTTAGCGAGAAAAAACGACGCCTTGGTTTGTAATGCAGATATGGTTTCGATAAGTAGTTCCCCGGAATTCAATCATTTTATAGATTTCGGTTCAACACCTATTCCTAATAAGGCTTTATGTATTGCAAAAGGCAATTTATTTAACATATCGTTGTTTGGTAGATATATAAGTAAAAATCTTGTAATTTTCGATAATTCATCAACGTTGAGAGGGGGTAATACTAGGCTTATACCCTGGCACAGCAGCATTGATCCATATGAACGTGTAAATATCTTCGTCCTGGCGTGCCTCCACCCTCCACGGAGTCCAAAAAGTGAGGCAGTGTGCAGGCCATCTGGCAAAAACCAGGCATGGCGCTTACTTGGAATACACCCAGAATATAATGCTACAACATCAGGGAGAGGATCCAACGCCTAAACCCGACACCCCTTATCTGCAGCACTAACCCTATAGCAGTGTCTCTTCGGGGACACCAAAGAGAGGTACCACCAGCCGATTGTCAGGAGCGGGCTCGCTCCTGCCTCCGGTCTACAGTGAAGCGTGGGTCAAAGAGAGCACACATATGTATCCCTAGGCCACCAATCTCCTCCACACGGGAGGAGCGTGGGCAAAGGGAACGCAAATGATCCCCAGAATACCATTTCCATCCTTACGAGACGCCGCACACGGCAAACATGCGGGTCGGAAAACCAACAGTGTTAATCGAACACAAATAAAGCAACATAATCAAAATATTGAAAGAAATCTAAGAAAAGGAAACTTAACTAACGCAATACAAAATGTAAACCATAGTATGTTAGTAATAAAACTGAAGATTTTTCACTAGAAAAAACAAAATTGGAACAAAGTTCATTTTGTAATATACGTAGGTCTGTTGTCTGGACGTGAAAAGAAGAAAAGGAGAAATGGGATGACAAGAAAGAGGGTCTAAAATAGAGAAGGATCACTAGGGTACACCGGGTTCGTGAGAACCGTATTTACCAAAGATTGTACACCCCTTGGGAATAGAAAAAATCACTAAGGTACCTCGGGACCGTGAAACCCGCACTCACCTAAAGAAGGTGAGCCACCTGAGGGGTTTGTAAGTGTGAACTGAAAAATAAAACAGTAGAGATTGAAGTAAAAATTAATTTTTAATATGTAAATGGCAAATTAAATAAAAAATAGACTTTTTTTTAACATATCTCTGCTAATAAAATTATATTTGCCCAAATTTGATATACGCAGGTTTAATAGTTGAAAATTTTTTTTATTTTATTTAATCTATAACGCTTTCGTAACATGTATGTGGGTCTACTTTTGAAAATCCACTTCTTATCTGTGATATCTGCTTTGCAAAATATATATAATCTCAAAATTTCAAATTTATAGGTTTATTCATAAAATGTATTTCTTTTACATGAAACGCTCTCGCAATCCCCTTCTTTGTCAATTTCCACAAATCCTTTCTTAGCGGATCTGTATTCAATGAGAGAGAGAAAAAAACACGTCAACTAAATTTCATGTCTAGGTTTAATAGTTAGAAATCAGGATTATCGTTTATCTATAACACCCATTTAATCCCTCGCAACCACTTTAGGGATACCTTTTCGTAAGAAATTCTTTTGCAGCTGTTCTCTACTTCTTGAAAGAAATATACCAGAAACATTTCAAATCTGTATGTCTCATAGTTAAAGAACGAGTATATTTATCTACAACGGGACTTAACCCCTTGCAAACTGCTTTAAGGTAGATTTTGGCAAAATCATATCTTAGTGGATCTGTATAGTATGAAAGGAACACAATTACTAATTTTCGAGTCTGTAGGTCTAATATAGCTCAAAATACATGTATTTATAATGCCCTCTAAGCCCTTGCAGTGTCTCTTGAGGTTCGACTTTTGTAAAATCAGCTTTTAGAGAAACTCTACTCTACTTAAGAGATTGGTGTATAAAATATATAATGAGTTGGTCTAATAGTTCAAAAACAAGAATTTTTATTTTTAACACACTTTAATCCCCTGCAAAGCCCATTTAGGGTGAGTTGTTGCAAAGGCCTTTTTACAGCGGATTTAAACACCATGAAAGCAATCTGCTTGTCAAGTTTAAGGACTGTACATCAAATAGCTTAAAAATGGAAATAATTATCTATAACGCTCCTTAATATCCTGAAACACTCCTTAGGGGTCGATTTCCGCAAAATCTGTTCATAGCGGATCCTTTTTTCCTGAAAGTAACATGCCTAGTAAATTTCAAGTCTGTTGGTTTAATAGTTCCCGAGATATCGTGGGAGATATTCGAAATTATTCTAATCTATATTCGTCAAGAACCCTACAAGACTTCGGGTGAAGATTATTTTTTTAGCCGTCTTATGGAAATAATCACACTTCTCTCTCAAAAACTAAATATTAAGCATTTTTGAATGAGGATGGTCCCCGCGTCTTTGGAGCAATCAGAAAAGTCGTAACTGAAAATCTGATATGCATCTTATAAACAGTTTGTCTCTCTAGAAGTTTTGGCATAATTCACAACCAACCATCCAATAATCAAACAAGTTCTATCAGCACGTATCTTATAAGTTCTGCTGAAAATATGGATGCGTTATTTCTCACGTATTTGATAGCTACGCATTTTGGTTAGCCATTGAATCCCTTATACTCGTGTTAATTATTTGTATTTTGTTGAATGCGATAGTAAGTATAATTATTTATGTATTATTTCCATGACATTTTTCAAATCTTCATTTGCTTAACTTTCAATTCCTTTATTTTCAAAGATTACTTATGTTACTGTGTGCTTTGATGTTTCCAAATAAGCATAAACAATCAGAAATGATAGAGTTTGATAACATCACAATAGTTTAAAGAAGGTTTTTCCGTCCGGTTCCCGAAACCGACTTTAAATTTTGAATTGCTATATTCGATTCTTTTTTTTTTTTTTGGTTTGTGTGAGCTGTTGGATTTCTTTACTTTATTTCAAATAATTTTCTTTATGATTTAGTGGTCTTCTAATTTTATGCACACATACTTACATATACGCAACAAAATTTCAAAGAGTGTACACAATTGCATGCATATCACTTCAATGTACTGTTAGCTGCTGACACTAGAGTCTCAAAATGTTTTAATCATTTATTATACTACGCAATCAATTTTCAAAACATTTTATTTATTTTTTGAAGTAAAGGAAATCATATATTATTTTAATATATTATAAATTGTTTTGTTTAATATGTTATAATATTGAAATGCTTGTATCTCCAATTTACTGAGTATATTTCACTGTTCAGTTGAGGAAGCTCTAATAGACAGTGGGGTTCATTGCTCTGACATCATTAAATAGTGTAAAGGATTTATAAAGGAAATCGATTAATCTATACGCTGCTTAGAGTCTCTCAGTGTTTCATGTTAGCTTTAGAATATCAATAACTGGTCAATAACCAATTGTAATATTGATGCGATAAGCTTTAAGGACGACATTTATACGGTGGAGTGGAAATTGATGGACAAACTAATACACAACCTGAGGTGTTTCATTTAATATTTTAAATCTTTATTTATAGAATTATATCAGCTATGTATCTTAAAAACTTATCAATTAAGGTACTGTTATTAAAAAAATGTATTTTTTTCATAAATTGAGAAGTCCTCAAATCTATGAGGATAAAAATTCATTGTTATTAATATACACCCTTGATTATCTGGAATACATCTTTAAAAATGTGATATTGTTACTATATATTTCATTAGTTATGGACAAATCTGTATTATCCAAAATATTCTAATTTATTCTACTTTTGTTAGAAGATAATTTACAACTTGTTGCAAACATTCTCTCTTTTGCGGTTTAAAATAGTACTTGTGCACGCAAAGCTCGTTAACGATAAATAGAGGATATGTTCACACTGACTATCATAACTTGAAAAATCACAAAAATATCGATAATTCAAAACATTGTACGTTGAATTTAATGAAATTTATACACATTATGCAACACTTAAAAATGTATAATATAGCATAAAAGGAAATCACCCGACAATTATGGTGCTACAGAAATTAGCATATGTACATAATGAACAAATCGAAATATCAGTTTCGTACAAGAAAAGTACCTTTGAATTGGGTATGATCCCTCCGAGAAGCAATGCAGCGCATGTAGTGATGTGTGAGAATCTCAATTATGTGGTCTATAATTCTATTGGAAGTGCGAGCTATTGCTATACCAAGGCAGTTGAAAGCATGGCTATAGTCTACAGAGAAGGATTCAGAGCAGCTACACGTCATCCTAGAACATGGGTAGCGAACCTTAATGGATCAACGTGCCATTTTTTCTGAAAAAATAATCAATGAGATATCGACGTGCCATCAAATAATATTGACTTGTGATTGTTGGGGAAAAAATCAAATACTAAAAACTCAAAACTCTTTATTTACGAAGAAAAAAATACATTTTACACAATATTGTTGTAAATGTTTTAGTTATACATGTAACCCAAACTAAAGTAACATTATTGTGACTTCTGCAGCTGATGATTAGATGACAAATAACTTATGTGTTAGGACTGTAATACTATAATAAACGAGTGTGCTCCCCGCCACCCCACGCACTGTGATCGATCATTCACATTTGTTAGTAATACTTTATAGTGATTTTTGTCATTTTGAACAAAAATGTAAACCGTGTTATTCAGTGGCGTGCCCAAAATTTTGTGTCGCATGCCATTGGTTCACCATCCCTTTCCTAGAACATCCCAAATACGCTTTATAGGTTTAAGGTCCGGTGATATTGCTGATCCCTACATGCACCGAGTTATTTCCTGCACAAGCATACACGATGTTGAGCACCATGATCACTGTGTGATCTTGCATTATCATCCAGCATTATCATCCCTATTGCCCGGGAAAAGAAAGCACATAGACACACAGTATGTCATTTAAATAGGCGTGAGAATTAACATTTCCACGGTAAAAGACTGAGGTTTGGGAGACAACACAAAGAGATACCACTCCAAACACAGACACTGCATGATTTGCATGCATCTCTTTCGAGGAAATATCATAGATGAAAACACGTTCCAGTTTCTCTCCACATGAAACCTACTAAAATTTCAAGGCTAAAAATGGACTCCTCCGTAAAGAGAACATCCATCCATTAATGACGCATCCAGAGAACATTTTGATGTGCCCATTGCAAACGGTCCCACCTACGGAAGGATGATAAACGGAACAAAATCTTTGGGCGGGTTACCTCACATAAAGTCCAAGTTCGTGAAGTCTTCGATGCGAGGTTGACTTTTATACCAACCTTCTGGAGTTTGCAGCAATGGAAGACCTTAGTTCATCCAGACTTATAGTCCTATTCTTTTGTGCGCATAATGTTAAATGCCAGTCATCGTTACTCGTCGTAGAACTTGGCCATCCTTGGATGAACCCCTAGATGATGAACCCGTTTTTCTAAATTGCTGCCAAATTATATGAATCCCATTCAGATTAACAAATTTTGACATCTAGATACTTATGTCTGAGTCTATATTCCTCTACCTATAGTCTCCTAATAACTCGCCGTCGTAGTTCTTTGGTCAAATAATACCTGGAGGTCATTGTTACAATTTCGTTGTACAGATTTCTAGCTTCAGGCTTACATCCACCATTGCCACTTGGTTCAGAGACATCCAATGTTATGCTCCTCACTGATGACGTATTCCGACTGCATCGCCAATATTTTTCGTAATGTAATATCGTTCAGCTCCTTTTATTTACGATCATATTTAAATTTCATTGAGGTTGTCTTATGTTTGGCAGAGGTATCAATATTTTTGTGAGTTATTATTAAGTTTTGATAACTAGTGAATATTCAAACGAATTGAAATTATTTCATAATAGACCGTTGCAATTGTAATATGGTTGGAAAGTTACCATTTGAATATAGTCACTCCTTTTAATAAACCGAGCATAATTTACCACAATTAGAAGAAATTCTAATTGAATGAGATAATATGAAAAACATATTTCTCTCTCTAATTGCCGTAATCTTGAAAGATATGATTCTTACAACTCTTTTTATAATTAAAAAAATTGAAATCAAGTATACGCTTAGAATCACGGATAATTTTATAAAATATTTTTTTAAATTATGTTTGATACTTTTACTGACAGAGAAGCCATAAGCATACTGAATTTATCCTAATATAAAAATACACAAGTTTACAATGTCCTAATGAGGTGTTATGTTATAGCTAATTGCTGTATAGTTATTGCAATCGGTGAAGTATTTACCATTTTATATTTAAATTGTGAAATGTTTCCTTTAATACATCATCTACTCTAATCCATTTAAATATGTTTTTTTATTACCATTGATATTTATAAACACTCACAAAATCTTTTAGCAATCAGTGAATAATTTTAAGACCTTTATCTAGCATTGCTCTCAAATATTAAAACTTGAAAAATATTTTCTGTAAAATCTTTTAATCAATAAATGAACTGGGAGTGATAAGCACAGTAGTTAGTACAGAACACTTCTACAACAGATACTGCGATTGTAAAAAAATGTATTTAAACTTAAAAATTTTCTCCAAGCACAGTTCAGATATATTTACACATGAGCGGGATGGAAACCTAAATGAATGGAGTCATATATAAATCAGTGATTTTAAAACTTTCAAAATGAACAACCAAATATCCAATCATAATTTTCATCGCCTCTCTTTCATACTAATAAAGATGCATTGAGTTCAATAATACAATACAAATTTAACCTCTTAAGCTGACTTGGCACCCTTTGAGCAAACTTCTTTATTTACGTATTTAAAAATTATATTTTAGCATTTTATACAATGTTTCTATTCAAGAAAATGTTACCAGATGAAAATTGTTCATGTATTATTCACACAATTTTAAAAATTTTAATTTTTTCAAGAACATTGGGAAAATTTTAAAATCCTACTCCTTTTGTAAAAATTAATTTTTGACCTGAAATGTTTTTATAATATCTTATGAATGATCTAAACAATTTTAGGGATCGATTTTAGAATAACTTCATTTGTTTTCGAGAAAAAAAAATAAAATGTTGATATACAGGCTAAAAATCAACGAAAAAGCCAACATGTCTTACATTTTATTTTTTTTTAAAAAAAAGTATTCAGTTTATGGCAAAACGGATCCCTAATTTTATTACATGCTTTATTTTCAACACGCAAGAAAAAAATGGAAGTGATTGGTAATTAATTGTCGAAGGAGTAGCATTTTGAATGCACTAAGGTTTCGAAAAACACAAACTGAGAAAAACCACTTTAAAGTTTATAATTCTGAAAAAATAATTATTATAAGTTTAATTAAAATTAAAATACCACTTTAAGATATTAGTTATACGTTTTTCTTTAAAATAATTGCATTTTCATATTTTTTCAACCCACACATTTCTATAAACGATCAACTTTTAGAGAGTACTAACTGCCCATGAAAGTTCAAGAAAAATGTTAAAATTTTTTTTTTTCTGTCACGACAGAAATTTTAGCTATTTTTCTTCTTATAATACTAAAGTATTACATTTGTATGAAAAATATATCAGGAAGAAGAACTGAAATTATATAAAATTATTAATATAAAATGCCTTAATTTAAAAATTTTACATGCACACATATTTCACAAGGAAGAAAAATTACATTATTGTATTGCCTCGGAAATATTCTGCTTTTAATACTACACTTAATAGATTTTTTTTTTATCATAAAGCATTTTTTAGCTTTTTTTTCTAAAAAGGGGGTGTGGCTGAATTACCTGATTTGTTTTCAAATGAAGTTTTAGTCAACTTCTAACTTTCCGACATGCACACGTGATATATCAATCGAAAGATAATAATGCAAATAATAAGATTAAATGAGAATAAAAAAAACGATAGGTTTGTGATTTTTAGGATACCAAGTCCTCTTAAAAGCCATAGGCGTATATAAATGCCTTGCTCAGACAAAGTGTTAATTGCGCCCGACGTATACATGTGTCTCTCTGAAGTACAATCTTTTATGTGTACTGCTATCATTAAAATTTTTCCGAAAGCTTTGGAATGCAAGAAAAGGTTCCTGATAGGGTTTGCGAAGGATTTATTTATTTCAGAGGATTTCTTTACTTATTCCCTTTTTTCACACATACCCTCCCAATACACCACATACGCGTAAATACGTGGAGAACGGTGGTATTGAGAAGCTAATCGCATATATTTTAATCAAGAGTTAAGGGATTATTTTCAAACCTACTTATCAAGGTAAGTGTTATAAATGTTTATATATAATTTTATATGTGACAAACATATGGGGACACTGGTAATTATTAGACTTCTTAATTTAATTTGTTGTTCATAACATCAAAATACATTGTGCAGTACTGATACATTTATAAGTGTTTTATATCAAAGTAAATGTTAATTTTAATTTGTAATAGGACCGAGTTTATTTTGTTTGTTTACTTTAAGTAAATCCTCCTATAATATTTTTTTTAAAAATAATCATTTGTTTTTGACTTTTTAATATTCTCACACCCTCCTTGTAAAGTTACACGTCCCCCTAAGGTAACACGCTTCACAATTTGAGAATCGATGTTATAAATGATGCTTTTTGGATGTTTTTTTTCTTTCTAAGCAAACATAATATGCGTTATTTTTGTAATTACTTATGCCACTTAATCAACAGTAACATCAGATCACCTACCATGAAATCCATCGTAGCAAAAGGATATATGTATGCTTGCCATTATCCGTCGCTTTGAACACCATACATGTGACAATATGATTTAGCTCAGTTCCATTCCAATTTTCAAACAATTAGCTCATAATGTCTATCCCGAGCAGAATTTAGCAGCTTGAAAAGTTAGGAAGTCGTCCTCGCAGTACTAAGTCCAAATTGCTCACATATTCTACAAACAGCGGAGTGAAACCATATCGCAAAAGCTAGTTAAATATTAACTGAATTTCTACTGTGACATAGATCGATATAGTGGATAACTGTTTCCAGACCCAAATGGTCAATGGACTTATGCTCCCAATTTATTTTACGAGTTTCACAATTAGTTAGAGATAAGCGTATTATGATAGGAAACCTGGGTATGTTTTTTACTATTTTTAAATTAGAGTAGATTCAGTCTTCATCTAATTAGAAGCATGAGAGTGCTAAGGCTCTGAAAGAAGATTTGGTAATCTTTTTTTTGTTGTTGTTGTTTTTTACTTAACAATACTTGGATGTATATGATGTCCAACCCAAAGTGCACCTTTGAGTTGACAGTTGCATCATTCACGATAGAAATACCTCATACCAAGAGTTTTAGAAGTGTCTGTAATGCTTTCTTTTTAATGGTTTGCGCAAAAATATGATTGGGTATGTGTCTTCAAATGAACAGCATCTACGCTAAATTTCAAGAGAAGTCTTTGAGGAAGTGTACAATGTTATGGCAACACATATCTGCAAATATGACAAAAAACATTCCATGATCGATTCCCGCTATATGAGAGATTTACTTCTTTTCATTCTTTGAATTTATTTACCGATGTATATCATTTTTAAGAAAGTAAAATAGTAAAATATATGCCTAAATTTTTTTTAAAGTAGCATATTATTGCTTTACAATTTAAAATGCATAGGAACATTTAATACGTTCATAAATTTCAAAGGTTTAAGTAAATATTGAGTAAATTAATCTAATTTAATAAAACAATGCAAGAAAAAATTCAAAATAAACTATTTTCATTAATATATGCATATCGTAGTTACTCGTAATAATTCAGTTTTAAGATAATATAACTGAAATCTTTATGACAAATGTTTTGTCAAAAAATATGTGAAGGATATTATTTTTTTTTTATTCAATGTCAAGTATGCGTTATTATCCAAGTTTCATGCATTTAATATTTTAAATGAAAATCAACTATCTTATCTTCACGAAATTTAAATCATGCTTTTGGCTACACACACACACACACACACACACACACACACACACACACCACACACACACACACACACACACACACACACACACACACACATCACACACACACACACACATATATATATATACTATATATATATATATATATATATATGTACATATATATATCTTATACATATATATATACTATATACATATATATACATATATATATATTACATACATATATATATATATATATATATATATATATATATATATATATATATATATATATATATATATATACATATAAAAGTTGTTTTTTCCAGGTATAGAAGTTTAAGTTGGCATTACTTCCCAGATGGCGACCGATTTAACAGCTGTCAAGTGATTTATTCCTCAGTTTGGTTTTGCAATTCATCAAAACGATCATCAAGCGAAGGCGTAGATTCGTCGAATGGGCCCAAAATGAGATTTCGCTTCGATCTTCCTGATTTTCATAAGCGAATTTTGTTTAGCGATTAGGTGCACTTCTGGTTGAATGGCTACGTCAACAAACAAAACTGCCGCATTTGGAGGAAGGGGTGTATGTCGAAAAACCGTTGCATCCAGAAAAACTGACTGTTTGGTGCGCTTTATGGGCTGTTGAACATTAACTGTACTTCTTCAAAATGATGAAGGCCATAACGTTAAAGTCAATGGTGATCAATATAGAGCCATGATTACTAACTTTTTCATTCCTGAATTGAACAATCATCATGTCCAGGAGCTGTGGTTAAAACAAGACGGCGCAACATGTCACACAGCTCGTGCCAATAAAATCGATTTATTGAAAAGACACGTTTGGTGACCGCCTACTTCACGTTTTGGACATGTGAATTGGCCTCCAAAGTTCTTGTGATTTAACACCGCTATACTATTTTCTGTGGGGCTATGTAAAGTTATTGGTCTATGTCGATAAGCGACAAACGCTTGACCATTTGGAAGCTTACATTCGCCGTGTTATTGCCGATATACGGTCACAAATGTTGGAAAAAGTCATCCAAAATTGACGTCCAGATTGGACTACATCCGAGCCAGCCGTGGCAGTCATTGCCAGAAATCATATTTAAAATGTAATGCCACAAAATTATCTTTCGAATAAAAAAAATTCATGACAATCCAATAATACATCGTTGTGTTTTATTGCAATTTAAAGTTCTATATCTCTAAAAACACCCCTTTTATATATATATATATATATAGTAAATATAGCATATATATATATATATATATATATATATATATATATATATATATATATATATATTTATATATATATTTATATATATATATATATTATATACATATATATACATATATATATATATATATATATATATATATATAAATATACTGCTGGACAATTGCTATGACGGATTACAAATTGCTATGTAGTATAACATTAAGCGAGATATGCCTAGTAGGATAAAATATAGTTGCCACACTGTTCAGACATTAGAATAAAAGAATATTTATTGTTCTGAAAGTACAAAAGCTGTGAAACATATGAAAGAAAAAAAATGTTCATTTGATCTGCGTACGGAGAAATGGAAACAATGCATCTAAAAGTCAGCAGGCACTCTTAAAGAAAAGGTATCAGTACGGGATATGTGCACCGTGGAGTGTGATGCAACATTCACACGTCGTACCATACTTTGCACAACACTATCCAGCAGCTGTTGAGGCAATTTATCCAATTCCTCTGTGAGTGCACAGATGAGGGTGTTCGTGTTTGTCGGAGGATACTGACCAGCAACTTGCCTCCCAAAAGCATCCCATACATTTTTAATGGGGCTAGATCCGGAAAACGCGCTGGCCATATGAGACGCTGAATACCCTCGCTGTCTAGACAATCCTGAATAGCGAGTGTTCGATGACATGTTGCGTTGTCGTCCATAAAAACAAATTTATCACCGACAGCACCACGGAAAAAAGACAAACATGAGGAAGTAGAACTTCATCAATGTATCGTTGGCCCGTCATAGTCCTTTCCTCCGCAACTACATGTAGGCGCGTGCGGCCATTGATCATGATGCCGGCCCACACCATGATACTGCATGTCGGTTATCGGTCCTTTTCCTGTATATTTTCTGGATGATAAGCAGTACCACTCGCGCCAGATCAGTTGGCGTCTACAATCCGATGACAGACTGAACCTACTCTCATCTGAGAATAGTAAGCATGCCCAGTCCTGTTCAGTCCACCAGTGATGCTCACGATACCATTGCAAACGGGCAGTCCGGTGCTGTCTGGTTTGTAATGGGACACACAACAGGTTTGCGTGCGTATAGTTCCCTTCTCCCCTCAAACGTCTGGCAACTGTTTTTCGGGAGATATGCTTTACTGGAGGCAGCAAGAAACTGATTTGCAACCCGCTGAGCTTTGTGGTGCGCCTGTTCCTTGCTGATAGGACGATATATCTGTCTTCCTGCAGGCGTTGTACTTTCTAACACGACCTCCCCCCGTGCCGTCTACTACACATTCCAGTAGTTTTAAATGACTTCCACAGCCGTGAAACAATGTTTGAGCGATGTCGAACCTTTTGGCAACATCTGTTAATTTTTCGCCCTTCTTCGATCTTCCAAAATTCGGCCACGCATAAAATCATCTGTGTGATGTCGGAAAGACATGCCAAAAATTTTAAGTTCGTCTATTAAATATTTTCTGTAAAACTTTGACTTGAAACAACAACTGTCCACACGCGACAAAAAAAACCTTTAAAGCTCTAATGAACGCTATCACGTGATGAACAGACGTGGAAAATTTGCGTACTCATACCTCTTACTAATATCCCGCACTTATTCTAATTTTCCACATTTTGCTTCCTTTCATTTGCTATGGATGGTAGTGTTATCCGTCCTTAGCAATTGTCCAGCA